>JAHWFP010030250.1:72540-87905 GCA_023313725.1 Lithobius niger
CTGTTTTGTGTCATGCCATGGATTTGGCTCAGTCCCTGTTTTACCAATACCCGAGGGAATCGGTTGGTAAGGCGTATGGCGGCACACGATCGTGCAAACCCAAACACAAATTGCTAAATTGGTCAGCTCTCAGTAGTGAAGCACTATCAACTTCACTTTCAAGATGAATTGCACTATTATTTTTTAATTCTTTACGATTTATTTTTATTTTGTCTCGATCACAGGAAGCGAAGAACCCCCCCCCCCTCCCCATAAAAAGGGGAGGGAAAAAAAGGCTTACATATTAGTTGGGCGCGAGAAGTTAGGAGACAGGAACATCATCAATTTTTAATGGCGATAATTCAACAGGCGAAGTTGTCGTCTGCCAAACACCATTTCGCCAACCAAAAGTCAATATAATGTGTTGGGCCAAGAATGAGCGAATTACGACCTTCGGTTCGTCCCCCATGTTGTTCCAGTCAGCCGGCCAGCAGGCAAAGAGGGGTGCGGCAGCATTATTAATAAACTGAAATCAATCTTTGGTGAACATCTGGCGTGTGGATCACACCATTTTTTTTTCATCTCCCCACAACTCACATAGGGGAGCTTGTATGTATATGATGAACCGGGGTTAGGTTTACCACGACGCAAAATTTAATACGGGGCCTCCGAAATTAGATTGGGGATGAAATCGGGCTCCTAATTACGCAAATAACGTCTAATGCATAAACAACAATCATTCAGTTTTATGCCAGATGAAGTGTTTACTCAAGCTAAAAACGAAAACCGGGCTGAATTAAACTCAAACTGTACAACTGCAAACTGTTGAATAAATATGCACAAATCGGTGGTGGCACAGTGATACTTACGTTTCGTTAAAGGTGCTGTGTCAGTGAGCTATATAGAAGGAGTGGGTTCGCAGTTCGAATCCGGGTCAAGAAAATTTCAGAGAAAAAAAAACTTGCAGCTCTCGGAATTGCGACTTCAAAATGTAACGATTAAAATTCATCTAAAAATGGGGTTGGGGGGGGGGGCGGTGAGGCGACAGCTTCCTCTCCCTTACTTCTTTTCAGTCTGACACTAAAAACTAAAAAAGGCAAGGTTACTGGCCATACGGGAAAACGGGAAATTTTCCGGTGGTCCTATGCTCCGAGAGCCTGTTGGGGGTGCTATTGAAATGTATTCATGATGACTTATGTCACAAGCGAGGGGCCTACATTAATAATTTTTTTTGGGGGGGGGTCTAAAAAAGGCCCTCCCAGTACACCCCTTAAAAGGCAGGTACTACTCCGTATCCGACATACAGACAGTTGAGAACAGCAAAATACTTTTACTGTTAGAATATTAGACCAACCTCTTCTTAGAAATGGAGACAACAAAATTATCCAGGGCTAGCAGTTTCGAATCTCCACTTGGTTGGTTGTGTCTCTCCCATCTTCGTTGTCTTGAGGGAAACGCATCACTGCCATCACAGTGAAACGTATCATTTTCCTCAATGTCAAGTAACGTAATGCCACACCAGACTACAGAAAACCTTGAGTTCCTGGTTTTTTTCTTAAACGCTCGAGGAAGCTTGAACGCTGCTGCACGGAGCCGAAATCACCAGCGTCATTAAAAAATACACCAAAATCCATCACAAAGCCCGGACGACAAATATCTTAATTGTGCCCTTCCTTGTGAGTTGTGGAAGTAAAATTTGTCAGTTTTCCAACAAACCTCATCCGTCACAATAAATGAGGGATGGCAAATCCTTTCCTCCCTCTGCCGCAACAACATGGAAGACAAATGAATCCCAATTTCAAAGCCCGAATCATAAAGATTTAATTCAAGCTTCCATGAGCGGAAATAAACACAATTAGAGAAATTATTTCTGTGAAAACAAAAAAAAACCGGTAAACGGCAATGACAGTGGTATTAAAGGGACATGTTCTGCAGTAAAATTACACACATAACATGTGGGGCCTACGATGACATCTAACAGATTGTGCGGCCTGAGCTACTACCCTCCTGGACAAAAAGTGGGCGATCCAGTTGTAACGATCGCGTGTTACAGATCAGTGGTGCACGTGTGAAACGGTATTTAAAAGTGCTTCTATTCGACGTGGTGATGTGACGAATTTTTTCAAAATCTTTGTTGACGGTTTTGGAGAAGATGAAAGGCTTTCAGCGAAAATTCGACAAATAACTTAAGTTTTGTTCTGCAGTGGTAGTATAAGTGTTATTTTACCGTAGAAGATGTGAAAACAATTTAAACACATTTCTAATTTCAAAAGCTTACAATTACTGAGCAAATCGAGATATGCTATAATAAATTAGTTTATACCGAAGCGAACATTGAAAGCTTTCCGTATTTCGTGCAATTGCTCGGAGCCACTAGCTTTGTAGATCAGGTTCCCTTATAGCCGCTACTAAAAATGGGCTTAGCCATCCAACGGGAAACCCGAATATCTCTAAAATATTTATGGCCGGAATTTTATTTTCCAACTCGTGAATTCCATTCACCGTTATCTTGAAATTTCAGCTAAATCGGAACAAAATTTGTAAATGTTATCATTTCTCAAACAGAGAAATACATATAGGCACAGAAAATCCAACGTCAGTCGAGCTTTCGACATTGCTCACATCTGTCACACAACTTCCATAAAAAACGGTTCCACTTTTCAAGATTAAATTTTACTTTTTCCATGTAATTTCAAAGATATACGTCTTTGGAAAAAATTAAAAGGACATTCCTCCAAGCACCATTTTTCTCCACATCAAGTATGGCCCCAATGGTCTATTTCCTTACCGTTAGTCAATCCCTTGGTAAAAATCCGCTTTAAAAAGTGGCATCTAGAAAATTTCTGTTGAATAATTGTTAAGTTTATTTACTGCGTCCCGCAGTATATCATGCATTGCGCGCTTACAATAACCATGATGTTTCATCTCTGTGTGTGCATGTACTAATTTTCTAGTAATTACCATGAGATCACAAATCTAATTAATTATTCCAATAGATCGTCGAGGTGAAATTACGAGACACTAGCCTAGAAAATTATGAATTGTGATGGTAAAATACGAGAATCATTCCGGTTTATGACGACACGATTAATGCGTTCGTGCTAGTTCCTCTATTAGGTACAATGCCGAATGAGACAGTAGCTACGTTCTTCGCTACGAAGAACGGAGCTACTATCCCAGATGACCTTGGTGTTCGTATATGCGTGGAAAGCGATCAGCGCGAGTCGTTATAAGGCAGGCGGAAGGTTATAAGGCAGGCCGGGTGTCCCTTTAAGTAAAATCAGGAAGTAATAAATTAGTGGCCGAGAAGCCATTTTTTTTGCGTAAAATTAGACCCAAAATGAAGACATACGAATGAAAAATGCCCAAGGCGTCGAAATTTGAAATAATACAAAAACCCTTCACGTAAAAACCAATTTACACATTCTTAAAGATACATTCCTCCCGGTTGGCTTGCCTTTAGAGCTAATTTTGCTACATTACTTCAGCCGTGTATAATGTTGCAAACTTATTCATTTTTCTATTTTTTCCCCTCGTGAGAAACGGTTTTGCTACATTAACTCGAACGTATGTCAATGTTGCAAAAGCTAATTCGCGCAGGATGCTTGAAAATAGTGTGAAGGTATGTCCTTTTAAGTTAATTATAACATTCCTTACGAAACTAGCGTTTCCTCATTATCACTTATTAACACCCCCCCCCCCTCCTCCACGGTTACGAGTGCACGTGTTCTGCATATTTCGTATGTTTGAGCGCACGCAACCATGATGAGCGCACAGGACTGCCCGAATGTCAAAAATTTCACCGCATTACGTCGTTTTTATCCATATTCGTGAAGTCTTTGTCTATACTTCGTGTCTGCCATTGTTAAATCAAGGTCGCTGTTCACGATAATGTTAGTATTTTTTTCTCCCAAATTTCGAGCCTCGCATCGCGCTGTTGTGCTCGCTGCGGCTAACTACTTAACATCAGAAACCACAACCAAAAATACAGATAGGCCCCAGTTATTTTGATGAAAAATTAAAATAATTATATATCTACATTGAGATTTCTGTAATTCTGAAGCTAATGACGCAAGCAATCGTGAACTCCGGGTGTGAGATCATCCTACCTGTGCGCTAGACACGGCTTATTATGCATGTGCGCTAGAAACATGGTGCGCTCGTAACACGACACCATATGAAGGCTTACAAGTCCGTTCCTTGCATCAGCTTTAACAACAAGACAGACAAATGAATCCATGTGTCAAAGCCAGAACCCCACAGATTCAACTCCAAGCTGCCCGAACACTGCAAGATGAAACCGAGACAGTATTTCAGTGAAAAGGGCTCTTCTCTTCAAACCATTGCACTCTGCACCAGTAATTCAGTGTCTGGCTGTAAACTGATAAGGGAGCCACACCACACCACCACCCACCCCAACCATCAACATTTCCCCCCAGCCGCAATCAATTGGATGCCAAAATGCCTTGGCTAAAACAGAATCGCATTTTTCACGATGATTTGCAATTGTTTACGTGGAATCCATTTTGACAGTGAGCCTGAAAGATACTAAATTTTATGAATTTTATCGCATTCGCTAACTGGTGCGTAGTTTGAACATTTTTCGAAAAGAAAATATTGGCAATCATGATTTTTTTTTACAATGTATGAAACAATCTCTTTTAGGCTTGAGAAAATTTTGCTCAATACAGTTTTAAGGTTTTTTTTAAAAATATGTTCAAACAGGAGTTAGATAAAGAAGTACTGGATAGGTTTTAGACTGTGATAGATTACAGTGCTCAAGTATCACGTCGCCAAATGCATTGGTATCTAGATTTGAGAAGGATCAACACCTCATCGTGTTTGGGATACATTCGAATTTTAATTTTCAGGTCGGGCGCTGTTGTGACATCCGGGACTCTCTCCAAAGAACGGGATGCCCTGGGTTTAAAGTGGCTCTTATCACCGACTGAAAACCGTGCGAAAACACCGTGGCGCCATCTAGCGTCAGCGACATTGTTAACCTTTACAGCTTGGTCCCAGGTGCACGAGGACGGACCAACTTTCACTCAATAATTAAGGAGGCTCGTGGCTTGTTTGTTTCGTTAAAAGAAATGGCGTTCATCCCTCCGCTAGATGCATGTACTAGCGCTAGAGGTTGCCACATCCTGCAGACTTTCAATTGGTGATAGTGCCACTTTTAGGTCCCAGTCAGGGCAGTTTATCAATCTCCTTTCTCAGATTAATTGTCTTGTATTCTGACAAGACCAGTTCTTATACTGACCCTCAGTTTCTTCAACCTTATGACTTATTAACCCAAAAGTGGTTACTCAACTTACCCACTCTATAAACCCTTCGTCTAGAGTTCGGTAGTAAACATTAAAAGGCTATTGCTTGGGCTTCCTACTACCCAGCGACGCGATTATGCCTTGCCGTCTAAACGAAGGTCACGTGGTATTAGAAGCGCCGACGTTTGTCATATATGACATGTCACTATTAACGTTAGAATGTAGTTCCAACGTCTAAGCGTGCGAAGTCAATTACGCGTGGGATGCCCAAAATACATTCCCTAACGTTCAACGGAAAATCTTCTACTTGCACCAATTTAAACTGGATTTGTAACAAAGGAATAACTTACTAACTGTAGGTGAATAAACACGGGGGAAAACGAGAAAACCACACTGGGTCTTCTGATATGTCGACTGCTCTTGCCACTGAGCTACCACGATACTACATATAGCGCCGTAAACTTTCCTTTAACTTACCGTAGAGGGACCTGCAACGTGGATCAATCCTGACACAAGAAATACCCAAAAGTCGAACGCCACACCAGTTTAAACATACAACAGGGCAAAAAAAAAAAACTTCGCATACAAATAACAACGTAATAAAATAAAAAGAAAAATAATAGCGTGGATTTATAGCTCATAATTTAAACATGTTTCTTCATTACATGTGTTATTATGTATATTATTTGTTACCAGTTCTGAAAAAAAAAAATATTGTATAAAAGTAACTGCTACACGCAAACTTCGTGGGGGATTTTGTATGCCCACAATTTAACCCTTTAACGCCTTTGCATAAACTTATTTTTTAACGTATCATTAATTTTCTTAGTCGAATGGGTGTGTATTTCAAGGAATAAAGAAGAGACAAATGTTATTTATAATTAGACACGTTTTTAGAGAAGGAACAAATGTTCCTTCCTTCCAGGATATCAAAACAGACATGCGATTCAGCGGAAATACACTGCAGATGATGATTATGATCTTACGAACACTTCTGAACAATGTTGGATCTTCCATTGTGTATACATTCAAAAACAGGTGTTTTGGTGGTGGTTCATGCTTTGCAATGAGATTGGTATATGCTGCAATACTCAACGAGCTTTCCTGTAGACCTGAAAGGAACAAACGTTACTTACGTTTTTTACATGTCGTTTTATGGACATGAAAATGATGGCATGCCAATTACTCGCCATAACTGTATCCTGTGACCTTTGTTGGTTATCATTTTCAAATACGTAAAACCATTATAAATAAAATAAAAAAATTGAAATGTCCCAAAAGACCAATAATGGAAGGCGGGCGCCATATTGTATCCTATAATTGAGAACCAATTGAAAGTTAGCAGCATTTAGCGCCGTGTAATTCCGTCTATGCTTAGCAAGCAAAGGAACGCACAAAGAAATTTCTGTTAACGACACAAACAAGCCACGTGCCGCGTAATTATGGAGTGAACATTCGGTTCATCCTCGTGCACATGGGTGCAAGCTGTAACAGTTAACGATATCACCGTCACTAGGTGGCGCCACGGTAAACTATCTACCGTGGTGCCATCTAGTGACAGTGATATCGTTAACTGTAGCCACTTGCACCCAGGCGCATGAGGAAGTAAACAAATTGTCCCTCGGTAATAAGGCACGTGGCTTGTTTATGACGTTAAAAGAAATTTGTTTCGTGTATTCCTTCGCTTCCTGCCAGCAAGCGCTGGATGGCTTTAAATTCTACAGGCTTTCATTGGGTGGCAATCCGCCTTTAAGGCTCGTGGTAAGAAGTGCTGTAAATTTTTCGAAGCAACTTAAGGAGCGAACGTTCTTTCCAGGTATCACACATAACTGTATTGTTTATGGCATTAGCAGAATTAAAGAACAAAGTCAAGGAACATATTCCATCGAGGCGAAGGGTTAAATGAAATCGTTGAAAATCAGACTTGTTTACTTTCTCTTTAACCATGTTGTTTGTCATCGTGGCTGAACGGTGAGAGAGCTCAGCCTGGTTGCTGGGGGTTTGCGGATCTGGTCGCACTCCCCACCAGGACTGCCGACCAGGGTAGCGTGAGAGGGCACCATGCTCCTTTCAGCAGATACGGGAACTATTCTGGCCAATTCTGGACATTCTTTCGGCCCCCTACGATGAATGCAGGCTTCCCGGATCGAATCCCCAGGTTGGCCAGATATTTCTTCTTCTAAAAAGTTGGGTGATGTTCAAAATTGAGCAGGTTCAGCTAAATAAGGATTACATTGCTTCGGCTGATTTAAGGCTCAAAAGGAATTAATTTTTATACGTAATCAAATAAATAAAAAATAAAAAAGATGAAGGCCACTGACTACAAGTTATGGGTAAAGGGAGTCAGTAAATGAATTAATGAATTTACGCTAGGTGGATTCATTTTTATCGCCATCAATAATGACGTGTACATTCGGTGAAACTTCGTTTGTGGAGTTTTTTTTTTTTTTTACTTTCGACTGGATTGAACACCAGTTTTTGGGCGATGCATTTCAGCACGCCATCAGCTACCTCACTTTACCTTAAAAAAAATATTTAATAACACTAACACCAACGTCTACAACACTTTAGTAGCACCTTTAAAACTGGCGCTGCCTTAAAATTATTGCCATAAATGGCACGTATTTAATGGTTTCTCGCAAGTCGATGTTTTAAGAGCAAGAGTAAGAATCGATAAAGGCGCGCAGAAACGTCAGCAATTCCGAGGCCTAGAACAAAGCAGCTTTGCAAGCCACCTTATCATTACCCCAACCTAATGTTTATAATTTGTACCGAGTTAACGTCCTTTAGATCATCCTCCCACGGACATTCCGAACACTACCAGTTCGCCGCTAATGCCTTTTTGTCCACAAAGACATTCAACATAAAAAGAAAACAGTGCACCAAGACAAAAAAATAAATGAAACAAAAAAAAAAGCCGTGACATTGCCTCACTATTTTTCCACAACAAACGCCTGGCATTTCCTCTATGCAAAGAAAAGAAGAAAAGAGAACGAGAAAAGAAAGCATTTCCGTTTTGTGGGAACTTGGCTCAGAATTTATTTTTTAAAGCGCTACACCGCGTTCCTGATAAGGGACAAAAGAATGAGCTTTTTCCACACACACACACACACACACAAAAAAAGGTTCCGTGGTCTAAAATTACTAAAATTTGTTGAGAACAATTCATCAAGCCTTTATGTTAAGTAATAGCTTTTAGCATGTAATAATCTCTTTGAACGAATCTTGAAAAAAAAAATAGACGATTCGTGTATTTCAACTTGTTCGAACCACGCCGGAAACAATTTCTGGTAACAGCGTGTTAGCTTCAAGCTTGGTCTGATTACACTCTTACCCTGGATTTGGTATCAGCTTAGCCACACTACCAGCAATCCGTATTCAAATTAGAAGTGAAACTGAACGAATGGGAGAGAGGGAAGGGATGTTGTGATAGAAGTTTACTGGTAAGTAGGCCTGGCAGCGCTCGCCTTCGATGGGTGACGTCAAGCACGGGTTGGAGCGTAGCGTTACTTTTATTCCCTAAGTCTGTGGGGCGATACCAAAGCACTACACGACACGCTTATCAGACGAGACGGAATGTCCCTTTAAGCTTGTGTACTGTTTAAACGCAATAAGTACTTTAATAAAAAACAAAACATTTCAAAGCTTGTGGAGCGTTCTAAAATTACAGGATACCTTTCAACACTTACAATGAACTGTTTACATTTACACTAGTTTCTACCGCTTGCAGTAAGATGGCGGGAGCTTAAGTTTTGCAGTCGCGTAGTGTACTCGTAAGTTTTCGCAATTAAAATTCATGCAAGTGGCCGATCTGGAGAGACCAAAACAGTTTATGGTAGACCGCACCAGATGAGGGCCAGACCTCACGTCGGGTTGCACGTGGTGCGTCGCGTGTGCCAGTAGGCTATCGGCAGCACACCAGCTGCTCAAAGTCACGCAACCTCAAACTTGACCCTAAAACGCAAGATATTGCCAATGTTAAGGAAGATGTAGGATAAAGCGCGCGAAGCTAGGTGGCTTCCGCTGTACCAATGAAATACTTCAAAAGAAAAATTTCTTAGTCGCTGCGTTTAACCAAACACGGTTTACCTTGAAGGAAAAAGAAAAAAAAAAGAAAAAGTGGGTTAACTATCTAAGTTAAGTAAGCACACAAAGCGCTAGCTTTATCATTAACTTCACCATCTATCCTGAATACAAGTTTATTTCTTGGTAGTTTTCTCCTGTATCCCGGATACAAGTTTATTTTTTGACAGTTTTCTCCTGTATCCTGAATGCAAGTCTACATTTTTGGCAGTTTTCTCCTGTATTCTGAATACAAGTCTATTATTTGGTAGTTTTCTCCTGTATACTAAATACAATTCTATTTTTAGGCAGTATTCACCTGTATCCAACTCTACTTTCTGTATCCTGAATACAAGTCGATTGTTTGGCAGTTTTCTTGATTGTCTGTATTTTTTTTTAACAATGGGATATTGTTCTACTTACTTTCACAAAGATTCACAGATTCATAGGGAGAGTCCAATATTGGTATCGGTATAATCTGTATTTATCGGTTTTTTTGCCTTATCGGTATCGGGACCCTGTTAGGCTACCGATACAGATATTCGTTACGCGAAGAAACAAAACCGTCTTCCCTGCAGAACTCGACAGCTAGAGCGGCAAAAGCAACAACCAAGTGAGAAAAGCAAAGCTATTTGCTCAATGGTAATGAAAATGTACCATTTCATTTCATTTCTTCTGACGCTCTTAAGTTTTACAACGACCTACTTGAAATCTGAGAAGATGAATGTTAAGTAGGAATAAGAGAAAAAATACTGTTACTGCTGCATAGAACGTTTTGGATAATTTTTCGAGACTGGAACACATGCAAAACCAGAAACTGAAGTTGCATTTGTATGGAAATTAAATTTTTAGTGGTGTGTTTTTTTATTTTTATTATGGTCGGTATCGGTATCGGCATCGGACAAAATCGGTCGGATCGGTTTACCCTTCATCGGTATCGGATCGTATCGGTAAAAAGTCATATCGGCCGATCCCTACAGATTGTATTTAAACCAATTAACGTCTTTATTGGTTCAAAATCCTCAACAGCAACGAACAGTTCAGCGTAAAACCTGAAAATGAACGATAAAACCAATAAACTAGAAAATACCTAAAAAAAACCATTCGTGTTGAGTTTTAAGGACGCAACTAGTCTGCTGCATTAAACACTGGACTTGCAAGAATACAAGACGACACTAATCTAAAATAGAAAAAACCAACTGCCCCCGACTGGGACTCGAACCCAGGACTTCTTGCCAGTGGATTCTGGCTACAAGGCTCTAGCCGAGCTTAGCAGCTGTTCACAAACAGCTAATGACCACAAACATAAACAAGGAGAAAAACAACTTGCTTCTTCACCTCCAAACTAGAAATAACGCAAGCAATAAATAACGAATAAATCACAAGGTAAAACAAAGACAATGTAAGCCGTATGGACAAAGCAATGACAAAGTAAGCCCTATGAGATCAGCCACTGACAAAGCCACTTGGCTAGAGCCTATAGCCCGGGTCCACGACAGTAGTACAGTGGTTAGGACGCCCAGCCTAGTATACGGGAAGTCCTGGGTTGTCTTTTCTTTCTGTTTTAAACCCTTCACTTGAAAACGGCGCCGAGCTACGAACCGAAACGTCGCGATTTGGTCGTTCACCTGCAGTTGATGGCTACTCTCTTTATATTTTTAATTTTATTTGTATTTCAGATTAGTGCATCTTTTATTTTCGCAAGGACAACTTCGTTTAACCGTTTACTTTGTGAGCTTTACTTTATTTTGATTTTTAACAATGCATTTTAAATTTAAATTATCAAAAATAGTTAGAAATAACGTTCCACAAATCTACTTCCACTAGTGTATTGAGAAAACTATATAAAAAAAATAAAGATCACTTAGTGGTCTTCGATATACGTTAATAGTCAGCCAGCTTTGCAGGACGTATGGAAGTCAAACAGGATGATAAACTTATCATGCTTAATTTACTATCGTACATTAATTAGAAGCCTACCAAAACAGTAATTTCATTTTATTTTGAAGATATTCGTCACCAACTTACGTCAATAATAGTACAGATAGCACTTTTCAGTTATAAAAACTGCTAAAATTTTTCACACCAAGTTTGTATTTTACAAAATCACTGGCAATTTAATTTTACAGGACCCTTCTCTAGTGAACGTTAGATTCATGTGAAACACGCGTTTTGCTGAATTTTGTTAAAACTGTAAATACTGCAATTTATCCAGAATGGTGTACAAAATATTAAAAACAACAAAAAGAACAAAAAAATAAAAACGTTCCGTATTCTTGTAGGCAATATTTTGGATTGGTGGGAGGAGGGAGAGGGAGGCCTAATACAACCATCAATAGCAAGCGGTAAAAAAAAAACCCTTTCGCGACTGTTATTATGTATTGTTACTTTTTTAACAGTAACTATATCACGACGACATGAATGACGTTTAAATTAGGCATAAACGTACGTTTCCTCGTCTAGATCACAGATTGCTAATCAGCAGCACATTCGTGCAAATGGTGTACCCAGCCTCACTGTTCTCACAAGGCTAAAACAACGGTAACATTTTTTTTTAGCTAATGTACAAATGCAAGTTACCACCAAGCTTTCATTACCAGCAGCACTCATTACTCTGCCGAGAGCCGTATTGCAATGCGAGACAAAAGTGCATTGCAGGAAAGCAAAGATACCTAGCAGGGGTTGCTTTCTCATTTACCACACTTGCCTCTCTTCTATTCACACGAAAGAGAAAGCAACCCGTAGTCGACGTGATTAAGGAATGAGGGTGCAGATTCAAAACAACCTACTTGCTGCACGAGCCATTAAAATTCAGCACCTGGCAGCACACATTTTTTTTATGGGTTTGCAGATTGTCTTTCTGTTTAAAAGGCTTGTAGTTCTAAAATGGGAACTATAAAACCAAAGTGCGGTATCAGATCGGCAATATGGCGACAGGAACAACTTTAATTTGGCTGATGGATCGGCTAATTGGGCAAAATAATGAATGAGAAAATTTATAGACATAAAAAAGACACAGGAGAGTTATTGTGCGCGCAGCGTATCTTAAGTCCTGCAGTTATTTTATGAGCGACTACGTCTTCCTGGAGGGGCGGCTTTAATCGACGGCCGCCATTGTTTTTGTAACCATCTAGGATATCAACAAGGCACTCAGCTACCAAAAAATATACAATCGATTATCTGTGTTCGTCCCGAGTCCAGATAAATTGTGCAAATTCAAAAATAGTTTGTCCAAATGAACTGTGCTACTGCAATCTCAAAAAAAAAAAAAAACAGTTTATAATTTTAGCACGAAATCAGCCACACTTTGTTTGAATGTTTTTAGGAAAACGTTGGAAAAGATTCCAGTAGCTTTCAAAACTCGAAACAAAAGTACTTTTATTTTCCAGGACTATTCAAGCATCTGACCGAACCCTTTTCCTGCAACAAGTCTGCCTTCTCTCGAGAGGAAAAAAAGGGTTGAAAACCCCGAGTTTCTGAAATAACGCCCACTGAAACAAGGGCGGATCTAACAAAAAGGCAAATTAAACTTAGAACAATTGCTGAAAGAGTCAAAAAGGCTACGGCAGTGTTTGTATACACGAAGAAAACATTAGATACGCCTTGCACTAAAATTCCCACTTTCCGAAAATTAGTGGCTTAATGGCAGCAGGAAAAATGAACTTTCAATCTCCCCGCGCCAAGAAAATCCCTCTAACAAAAGCCACCTCCGTTGCCCTTAGTTTTAACGAATAAACCTGACACACACAGCTAACCAAATCCCAGATAGACTGACGAAGGAAGTCAGGTGGATATCGGTTTCTCATTTTGAACCCAAAACGGCAAAAGGGACACAAAGGCGCCAACGGTCGAGACAGACGGACGTACGGCAACATCAACAACCAGAACGAAAACGAAAGAAAAACGAAGAACGCGCTGCACGGCAATTCCAGGGCGGGCGAGAAACTGGTCGATGGGGGCTTTTGCCGCAACAAGAAATTTGTCGAGGAAACGGCACGGCCACTCTTGTTGAATTATGGCAGGGCCGAGTCGACTTCGGCAAAACCGCAAGTCTAAATAGGATGTTGTTGACATTCTTACCTCTTGACGTTACGCCTACGCGTTTGCAGAGTCGGGAGGTGAAGGGATTGGGGGGGGGGGGGGGATACCTTGCAGAGCGCAGGGGCATTAAGTTATAAACTCGCGTTGTGAAAATTTATGTGGAAATAAATTGGATTTAATCCGATTACTCACGAAAGTAACAAGAACGAAGAAATTAGGGCCACCTAACTGCAGTCCTGGGTGTTAAAAACCAAACCACACTGCCAAATGTTAATTGACTCGCATCGCGCAATCTGATTTTGATGTGGAACGGCTTCATTTACACTAACTAATAAACAACTAGCGGGTAACTCGTCAACCCCTTTACCCAAATCGCAGAAATTTCCGCTCACGTGGTATTTCTCATCCTTTGGCTTTGAGGAAGAATGTAATATGGTCCAGTGCTGTGTTGACAAATTCTTACAACGATTTTCTCGGCCCAGACCAAGCAGGTTCCTGCCGCGCCGCCCACTGTCGAACAAATATCATGCGGGAACAAATAAATGCAGGAGGCCGTGTTAGTATGGCTTAGCGGTAAAGGACTTCCGCCTTTGGTTTCAAAGGTCATAGGTTCAATTCCCCGCTCAGACAGGCTGACATTTAAGTCCATAAGGCAACGTAAATAGGTTTGAATCCGTATTTATTTAACACTTCTCAGCCCATTTGGCGTTCCGTCCTCTTTATCTCATGCAGGAAGCGGAGATCAGAGCGATCAGATTCAGTCCGATACATAAGTTAGGGCAACCGATCAGCCGATGGTGTCTAAGCTTGCTAACAAATAGGCCTAACTTCAACAAAATTTACATTAGGAAAATTTAAGTTCACTGATTTGAAACATGGACAGGAGTAGGCTTCAAACCTTTTTTGAAGAATATCCATCAAACCGCTAGTATTTCTTTCAAACGATTCAAACGTCATCCGAATTTAACCGAATCAAGTTACAAATAAAAATTGTACTTATTTGCATAGGTATCAGAGGTGTTTTGTTGATCCAAAACCAATATGACTAAAACACCATAATACCGATGCCTACTAAGCACATCATAGCGTTTTTGCTCAATGCGCTGTGCAAGAAGTTCTAGTGACCATGGAAAACACCAGTCCATTTCCTTTGAATTTGCTTGTTCAGAGTGTAACTGACCTGGAGAGTTCATAATCCTTCTGACATAACCAACTTTAACCAACTCTGAGACCAAATCGAAATTCATCCAACATATTCGGCTACCGACACCACAAAATTATCAAACTTGCCACGTCCAAAAAGACCCGATGTTTAATACATGGAAGTGTTGGCTGGTTGCCATTTCTTTTTATTACCCTCAAGTCACGGGAAATCTCTTCGGGGGGAAAAAAAGTTCCTACTTTCCAACCAGTTTGGACACAATCATGCATTTCATTTCTTGTAGCTGGCATGAACTCGGAATAGAACCACCTAACTAAACATCACTGATGCTAGAAACTTTAACGAAGCTGGAGTTGAGGAATGATCGTTGTTGTGAATCCAACGTTATTTTCTTTTATCATGACAGCAACAGAACAAAACAAGGGATTTTGCAAAACCACTAATCGTCGAGCGAATGACAGACAATATGGAAGAACAGCTAAATCTTCGTACCATTTATCAACAACTATTTTATCAGCTAAGTAAAGCGATAAGTAATAAACAAGTCACAAAGACGACCATTTACCTTACTTGATCACACCAACAAGAACAATTAGTGCACGTCTGATGTGGTGACGTATTCAGCGCAGCATTCTGACAAGTGACCGCATAAGAATATGCACTGACTAACTGTAGCCAAACTGCAGTCCTATACTTGTGACAAATGACAGCATACCGAATATGCACTGAGGAATGGTAGCCAAATCGCAGTCCAACTAGTGTAAATGACAGCATACCGAATATGCACTGAGGAATGGTAGCCAAATTGCAGTCCTACTATGGTGTAAATGACAGCATACCGAATATGCACTGAG
>JAHWFP010030250.1:97783-112162 GCA_023313725.1 Lithobius niger
AAACGAAACGAAAATACATTAGATTCTGTATTTCTTCAATAAACATGCCATCTACGTATGTATTTGCTTCGAACACAGTAAATTAAATTCTCTGCTAAAAAGTCTATAGGCCTAGTGTTTAACTTGAAATTCGTCTTTGAAAACAATGTTGGGAGTGTTTGTGTTTACGGGATATAAAAATGTAAAATAACATCAGCTTGAAAGATTAACTCGAATCAGTTCTGTTATTTCAAGATGACAAACATGTTACATATTATCACAACATACAATATCAAAACGGAAAATAAAACTATTATACGGAAAGCTGCCCCGATTTCTTGAACGCAGTTTTATGGTGGAAGCTCTTCTTTGCCAACAGCTGCAACAAAATAAATGAAAGCAAAACTTTTCTTACCGGTTCGTACACGTCCAGTTCCTTGTATGGATTTACTGCTATGAGGATAGTCCCCGTATATGTCTGATGCTTGAATTAAGGAAACATTCGGGAAGAAAAGTAGTAGGTAATCAAGATAATAAATAAACACACTCAAAACAAATTGACGAAAGAACAGCGATAAACAGTCGACAAAAATTTGCTTCACAGAAGCTAACATTTTCCTGCAAAAAAAAAGAGGAAGGGAAGGGGCCTGGGTATATAGAACGCTTAACGATTGAAGCCTGAAAAAATAGATTAGCGCTATAATAATAACATGCAGTGCAGAACATTCTCTTCAACTTATCGGCCTAAGTGAAGTGTGGTTGGTTTAGTTAGCCCAAAACCTCTAAAAGCCCCAACCTCTTCTAATATACATACTCAGGTCGAATGTTTAACTAACATAATTAACCTTCCGTATACAACACTTCAAAACGATTAAAAGCACATGGGTGCAGATTCGTGTTTTTCTTTACTCGCCATTGGCCTGTAGACCAAACATTTTTAGTCGCCAAATGTAAAACTTTGTCGACCCATTAAATTTGACATCCGATGTCTAAAAAAAAACAGTTAATTTTTTAGAAGTCGGATGCCAAGGAAAATACTTATTTGGCCTACTCAGTCCTTACATCTGTCATGCAGCAACATTTTCTTGTATATAATTATGGTAGGTTCACATGGTCTTGTATGCATAGGGTCCAAAAACTGTTTGATAATACAGAAATTTGTATACAGTAGCATTTTGTCTCATAACTTCGGAACAGAACGGGCAAGATGCTGCAGCTTTGGACCAATGGAAATTAATTAAATTAAATTAAATTAAATTCATACCGGAAGAAAGCAAGCTTATGTAACCGGTTCACAACAAAACATGGAACAAAAACACTTTAGCACTGAGTTAGCTCATATTGTCTTTTCCAACTGCTGGTTGAAGGTGCAGTCGCAACACTTTCTGGGAGTGCGTTCCAAGAATTAATGGCTCTCACAGTGAAAAAAGACTGTCCAACAATGGTGTGGATTCGTGGTTCGTCAACTTATGCTGTCCTCTGGTTCATATGACAGTCGAGCGTTGAAAAAACTGGTCGACAGGCAAAATCACTTCCTCAGACAGAATTTGACGGGTCCTGATAAGGTCACCCCTTAAACGCCTATCAACAAGGGTTGTCAGGTCAAGTCTTTTCAAACGTTCTTCGTAAGACAAACCCTTCAGCGAAGAACAGTGCCTGGTGACGGCTCTCTGAACTTGTTCCAACCTGTAAATATCACCATTGTAATGGGGTGACCAGGCGTGTACACAGTATTCAAGTTTTGGTCGGATAAAGGCCATATACAATTTTCTGGTAAAGGTGGGAAAGCTGGTAAAAAAAAACCTTTAGAATGGTGAATTGAAACGTTAACATCCGCTAAGAAGAAATGAAAAAAAAGGTCAGTTCGATTTGGCCTTTTTATCACCAAACCAACGGTCGTATTGGCCTCTAGCAAAAATATTTTAATCGCCAATCTGCGCAATTTAATCGCCAATTAGCGAGTGGCCGGTGGATTCTGCCCGCATAACATGCCTTATCACTATTTTCGTGTGAATAGCTTTTGCAACATCTACCCCGTTTTGTTCCCCCCCCCCCCCCCCCCCCCCGGAGAAAAAAATGCAATGAAATTAATGAAATGTTTGTAACGTTAACCGAGACACGCATGAAAACCCTTTAAGTTGGCAGCTTTCCTAGTTTACGTGCAGTACCGTAATAATTATGGTTTTGGCTTATTTTTGCGAGGTTATCATCTCACTCACATCCACCTTTAACTGTTACTTTAATCGATGCCTTTCAAAAACAAACAAGCCAAAGTCATCTTTCTGGAGACAGTTCGACTCATCATGCGTCAGCCTTCAGTACCTTCCAAATCTACAATCTGGACTCTGCAAACTCTACAAAGCGTTCAAAAAGTGGAATGACGTCTTTTTCAACATGCGTCTATACTCGTTCCGCCCACGAGGTGGCTCAACAGTTTCGTAAAACTCCAGACACGACCAAAGGTGACGTCAGTTTTGCTCAACAGACACTTTATGAGTATCAAAGGCGCCAAGCTGCCTGCAGCACACGTGTGGACGATTTTGGATTGGTGGCATTAGAATGTTCTCGCGCATCGCACTTTAGCTGGTGACGTCACAATGTCGATGCCCCCAGCAAGATCAATGTTAATTTCCGATTAATTGTGTCTTTTATGCAGGGATCGACCAATATTTCCATCGATGTGATCGAGGATTATACACATTTGTCACATCTATCAAAACAATGAAACCATCAATTTGGATAAGCCGGGAACCATTAAGAGAGAGATGTGTGGTTTGCATCCATCCCCCCTCCCCCCACTTCATCTTCCTATATATCAATCAACTAAGGTTTGACAAAAAAAAATACCAACAGATTTCCAGAACTTACCGAGTTTTAACGAGTCGCACTAACATTTCGGCTTTAGCTTGTCAGTGTTTTATGGGTTAAGGACTGACGGTTTAAGTTGGTTAAGGTACTAATGCTGTAATCATCATTGAAATGAACCACTAATTAACAAAAACATTTCCTTACAAACAATTAGTAATTTACTACTAGTCATCGTGACTGAGTTGTGAGAGAGCTCAGCCTGGTTGCTGGAGGTTTGCGAATCTGGTCGAACCCCTGGAAAGGGGATATTGGCAAAAGTTCCCGCCAGGACTGCTGGCCAGGATAGCGTGAAAGGCTACCATGCTCCTTTACGGCTATGGGAACTATTCTGGCCAATTCTGGACAATCTTTCGGCCCTTACGATGATCGGTGGTTTCCTGGTTCCAATTCCCGGGTTGGCTCCTCCATTTACCAGATATTTCTTCTCTCAAAAACGTCTGGTAATGTTCAAAATTGAGTTGATTCAGCCATACGAGCATTAAATTGCTTCGGCTCACTTAAGGATAAAAGAAATTCATTAAAAAAATACAAAATACTATTTATAAGATGTAATATTAAACTTTTACATAGGCTATTTGTTGCTTACTTTTAGGATGATTTGTTTAAATTAGATAGGTAAAAAAAATCACTATCGGATTTTATTGTGTCTTTATCGGGTTAACTTTCTTTTCAAGGCCAATGAGATGAACACTTCCTGGGTAAAATTCATTTATTGCATCCACTATTCACTATAGTGTCCGCGGCCTATCTTGCGTTCGCCCCAGAACGAACACAGATAATCGATTGTATGTTTTCGGTGGCAGAGTGCCTTGTTGATATCCAAGATGGCTACAAAAACAATGGTGGCCGTCGATTAAAGCCGCCCCCTCCAGGAAGACGTAGCCGCTCATAAAATACCTGCAGGACTCGAGATACGCTGCGCACACAATACATTATTATGAAATTGGTAAAAAGCCACCTCTAATAGCCTACCTCTAATTGCACGTGCGTGTGGGTTTGTTGAAATTCAATAGAGGACTAAAAAAAAAGTTTGGACTGAGACTTTTTTCTCGCATTTGGATTTCAACAAATTCCTGCCCTTGTTTTTTTACGGATCATTCTGTATATAATGCAGATTTTGAGTGTCGCTATCTAAGCGATGCGTGGTAGTTGGCTGTCCTGGGCGTTTCCCAGGCGTTTCATCTGGCTGTTTGTGGGTGCAACAGACACAGAGAGGAGAGGGAAGTCCAGGAATTCCGATGAATCAGCCAAGGACGTTTACACAAAAACCATTATGTAATCAAACAATAAAAAATACAAGCAGAAAACACAATCGTCTCGTACAAAAGCTAATGATAATGGTGCTACAAAACACACACACAACTACAGTTCAGTAACACGAATGTAAGTGGACAGGACTTTTTCATTATCACTAAACTAGAAACAACTTGGAAAAGGGCAGTGTTTTAGCGGAACTAGTTTTGAACTGGCAATAGCAAAAATTGCGTCTGAATTTTAAAGCTGAACAAGCAATTGTAATAGTGTGCAAATTATCGTTATTAGTAAAAGTGCAACTTGTTCCTAGTACTGGTCATTGCTGCTTTTACATCTCGTCCTATTTTCAGAAAAGTACACTTAAAGCCACCTCATTTTGTTGTTAAATTATCTAGACACACGCTAGTGTGTCGCGCCAAGTTAGGCAACAATCATCACAACAAACATCACATCAATTGAATTGTCGAGGTTGTAAACCATTGTAGCGCGGCGCCATAGCGTCAGTGTCTTATATCTTGAAGCATAGTCGGGCATATTTCAGGTACTTGAGGATAAATAATAATGCAGTACAAAAGCTTAAATTGTGTTGAAATCAAGAGCAATGACCCACCTGACAAAAATTAACTCGCGTAGGAATGCCAGCTAAGCTGCTTTCAATGCAAAATCTGACCCTCAATAACGTTGAAAATGTGTAACCTTAATCGCACCGAATAATACTTTGGACGTTAAATGAAAACTTGAACATTGCTACCGATATTAGCAATGTTTTAGTTTTCATTTAACCTTCGAATTATTAAGCGGTGCAATTAACATGGCTAATGTTTTGGTGTGTTGATATCACTCCTTTGAAAGGCCGAACAATTCGGAACTTGGCGGCCTCTTTTACCAGTTTTGGTTTTGGTATGATAAACATTTTCCTGGGTTTTCAAAAATATTTTACACTGTACTTCCATTTTTAAAACAATTTTCAGCCTTGTTCTGCAATTTATATGGTTTCCCCACAAAATTTCACAAATTTCTTCCAATTTACGTTTTTGTGTAAATCTTCATGTTTTTTTTTTCGGGATTGTATCATTTTAGTATCATATCAGCAACTGCGATGCATTGTGATGCAAAATAAATCAGAGGCACTTATTCTAATGAATTATCATATTTCATTTCTTAAAAGGTATACATTATTTTCAAGCATTCTGCATGAAACAGCTTTTTCAAAATTTACATAGGTTGGTGCGAATGCAGAAAATCCGTTTTGCACGAGGAGAAAACTAGGAAATCGAATGCCTTTATAACATTTACACACGTTTGAACGAATGTTGCAAAATTGAGCCATACAGGAAAGCCAACCTGGATGCATGTACCTTTAAAGGGCAATTACATCCATTTTGAAATGCATGTTTGACTTTTGGATCACTTACACAATAACTAAACACAAGAATTGCGGTAAGAATACGTTACGTACGTCCGATATAACAATTTAATTATTGCATCACCAAAACACGACACGCAGGTCGCCATTGTTTTGCTGGAACGCGCAGAAATTAATGCCGACAGACGGATCTCTTCGATTTCGACTCGCACCCGATTGAGATAGCTGTATTTATTGACTGTGAGGAGCTCAAACGTCTGACGGCCTTAGCTGGCCACTACACTTATTCATAAATAAGAAAGCAAAACAAAATACAACTCAACATTTATTTGTAGGAATGAACGAATGGTTCGGTTCAAATAATAAAACAAAGAAAAATTGCCATCCAGCACCAGCTGTTACTACAACATTAACATTTTTTGCTCTGCAATATAAAAAAAAAAGGTGATTAAAATCGATTTGTCACAGCGTCGCGAAAATAACCTGCAGCTGCAGGCGAAAAAAAATAAAGATAGGTTTCGAAGCGTTTTTAAAAATGTGAACGTCAACTTTCCTCTCCCCCTGATAAGGGCACAGAATTACAATATGGAGTAGGAAGAAAGATGATGACAAAAAATTATCGGCAAAACGGCAGAAGAAGCTTGGAGTTTGAAGAAGCTGATCTGGTGGGTATAAAAACACCGACACTCACAAACGTGTTTATTTGCTTCGATATTGAGTTGTATGTTGTGGTCGAGTATTTTTTTTTTTTTTTGCATTCAGCATTTTCTGCAGTTTTTTCTAGATGCGTTTGAAAAACCTGTTGTCTGTACTAGAACTTAAATTTAAAAAATTCACGACTTTTTTTCAGGATTATCATGACTTAAAGGGATATAAATCCTTCCGGGTATGTCGTGCGACCCGTTGAGAATAGCGTTTGCAACATTTACACAGGTTAAAAGTCAATGTCACAAAATCAACTCGCACGAAAGGTGAAAACAACAAAATGAATGTGTCGGCAACCTTTACATACGTTTGAACTATTGTCGCAAAACCGTGTCATACAGGAAAGCAAAAGTGGATACATGTATCTTTAATGACTTTTTTGGTGACACTCCCCCCCCCCATGTTTTCTACTGTTGTTTTTTTTTAATTAAATTCATAACTTTCCTGCTTTTGTTAACAGTTGTTCTTCGTCCAGTCCTGTCGTTGTTCAAAAATTCATGACTAATCGAGAAAAACCATAACACGTTTGATAAAACCACGCCTTTTGCAGGATTATCACGGCCGCTGTAAAAGCCAGGGTAGGGAAAAAAGTTGGTGTCGCTTTACTACGCTGGAAATTAAAGGGCAATTACATCCATTTTGACATGCATGCTTTACTTTTGGATCACTTACACAATAACTAAACACAAGAACTGCGGTAAGAATACGTTACGTACATCCGATACAACAATTTAATTATTGCATCACCAAAACACGACATGGAGACCGCCATTGTTTTGCTGGAACGCGCAGAAATTAATGACGACTTATACCACTTCGATTTCGACTCGCAGCCGATTGAGATAGCTCTATTGGCTGTGAGAGCTCGAGCGTCTGATGGCCTTAGCTGGCCGACAGTTGTAGTGGCCAGCTAAGGCCGTCGGACGCTTGAGCTCTCACAGCCAGTAGAGCTATCTCAATCGGCTGCGAGTCGAAATCATAGAGTGACATCTGTCGGTATTAATTTCTGCTCGTTCCAGCAAAACAATGGCGGTCTCCATGTCGTGTTTTGGTGATGCAATAATTAAATTGACGTATCGGACGTACGTAACGTATTCTTACCGCAGTTCTTGTGTTTAGTTATTGTGTAAGTGATCCAAAAGTAAAGCATGCATGTCAAAATGGATATAATTGCCCTTTAAACGAGTAGGAAAGAATACACGAGGGGTTCATGTGAGACCAAGAGCTGCTGATACAAGATTTAGTGCCGATTAAACTAGCATAGCCAACAAATTTGAGTAAACTAGTGTAATGGTTTTTATTGTTGTTTTCTGCTGGCATAGTGGTAAAGGACCCGCAGAAACACTTCACCCACATTTTCCTCTTTTCCGCATTTCTCCAAACTTTAATATTTCACTGAATTTTTCGGGATTGACATGTTTCCAGAGCAGCAGACAGAAACCTGTACAAATACTAATAATCTCGTTAGTCTCTACTTCAAATAATAAAAAAAAAAACTGCAATGAGGAACTAGAAGGGAAAATGTATGTTTTATACAAACTAGCTTGTAACCTACGGATGGCATGTCCTTGGTAAATGGTTATGTCCCGTTGCCGACTTTTACCCCGATTGCAGAAGACACCACTGGTGAGCTTTATCTCAGCTGGCTTTGATGTTTGAATGGTGCATACAGTTAAAGCTACACGTTCTCTGCTGTTTCTGTGGCGATTCACACGTTAACGATAGATTAAAGATACACTCCGCCAGCCTTATCACAGCCACGCGCAGATCGCCATCCGCGCATGTTACCATCGCACCGTTTCGCGAGACTCAGCGTAGAAATACAAGGCCAACTGAGATAGTAGACGAAACAGCGTCAACGCAAAAGATTGTGTCGTCACAAACCGGAATGATTTTCACATTTTAACATCACGCTTTATAATTTTTTAGGCTAGTATCTTACAATTTTCCTTCGGTGATCAACTGGCATAAATAATTTTAATTTTTACCGCATTAGTCTTTTAGATTTTTGATCTCATGGTAATTACTAGCAAACGATTAAATGCACATACACAGAAGAAACGCCCTGGTTATTGTAAGCACGCAAAGGAACATAAAATCGCAGGATGCTATTAAATTAGTTCCCAATACTCAACAGAAAATCTCGACTGAACTAGTCTAGCCAACAGATTTGACTAAACTAGTGTAATGGTGCCAACGGATTTTTAGCAAGGGACTGACTAACGGTAAGTAAATATAAATTCGGGGCCGTACTTGATGTGGAGGATCGAGAAAAAATGGCGTTGGGAGGAATGTACCTTTAATACGTAGATACGTCGTGCCATTCTATGAATTTCTCCACCTTCTGCCAGCCTACTTGGAAACTGTCCTTGTTTCCGTTTTTCAGGTTAGTGGACACCCTGTGGGCTCTATTTTCCTTTTTTTTCCCCTTTCCACAACCAAAAAAAAACCAAAAAACTAAAACTATAAAACGAAAGTTCGCTCGTAATAAAATTGTGCTGAGCATTTCGCCCGATTTCTTCTGGACAAGTGGTTGGAGCACTTATTGGGCGCCAAGGTGGGCCAGGTCAGGTGACCAAGCAGTGGCCTTGGAGTGGTCGAAGCCTGGGGGGCAATGAAGGTCCATTCAATGGGACCACTCAGCCACACACTTTCATTACTGGCCACCAGATGGTGCATTGTGTCTCCTACCCTCCCGCACCAATGACGTCATGGAATGGAAAAAGTAATTTTATGCCCCTTCCTCAAGTTCACGTGCTCAAACCTTATCAACACAGCTTTGCTTCCTGGCTGGCCAAAAGATTGTAGCGAGAAACCGTAGCCTATAACGATTTAAGGATAGTGTGGCTGAGGAAAACAGCGTGGTAGTTTATCCCAGAACGAAACAACAAAACATCACAAAAACAGGCCCGCGAAAAAGTCTCAATTGATGAAAGTTTTTATATTATCCAATTTTTTTTTGCCCAAGCTACCCATGGCATCGTGGACGTTTTCAGATGGTGATTAGATCCACCGCCCGACTTATTAGCCTAATAGGATTTGTAATTTATGATAGAGCATACTTCTGATCAATTTACATCTAATTATCTGCATCTGATCAATTTAACACAACGATACTATGTTAAAGGCGCCTTTTCACCTTTACAACTCCAAGATGCAGCACCGTAGAATCTTCGAGCAATGCAAAGAAAATAGCGGTAAACTAATAATGGAACAACACTTAGCAGCGCCACGATATACATAACTAAAACGAGATCACGTGACCCACATCAGCCTATTGGATGACGGAGAATCTGAAACGTGGATGCTGTGTTTAGAATATGATTAATGCTATTATCTAAATGGGAAACAGGCGCCTTTAAACCTTGTTGAGTCCTACTTTACCAGACCATGGATTTTCGATCAGCGTCTTTTGGGTAAAGACGCTGATCGAAAAACCATGACGAGACTAAACTAGGAGGCATGAGAGGAAGTTAAAGAGGTGCCAGTGCAAAACGAATGTGCTAGCCACTTTCTTAGTCCTAAAATCTGTTTGTGAATGGGCTTGGTCAACTACTGAAGACGTACAGGCTTTAAACTTTTCTGCTTTTAACAGAAGTTTGGTTGCTCTGCACACGAGAATACTGTGCACCCACACTAACGCATGTCGCATACTGATTTTCATTCACATGTCATTTTAGTCTTTTGTACAGCCGTACCGGCTGAGAAGACTATTGCAACGACTTTGTCCGTCTGTCGCTTTTTTCAACTTCGCAACGGTACCAGAAATTGACGACCACTGTTTACAACGTTCGATTCAGTGTCAAAAGTTAGTTAAATAACATGGCAAATTAAAACATCGTTGCCTCCTTATAGCCAATAGACTTCTTCGACGTAACTAAATTAAATAATAACATTTCATCTTCATCCTAAAGATTTGTGTTAACGCTGCCGTAAAAAAAAAAACATTTTAGCTTCGTTTAAAAGAGTCTTGTCACATTGTTACATGAATGAATAGGCTTACGATCGAACCAAATTCTCTAATGAGGCCTATCTGCTACTTACGAAACTAAAACTGCCGTTAAAAAAATTAGGCCTAAAAAATGAAAATTAGATCTAAAATCACGTTACCATGGCAACGTCAATAGTTGCTACGAGTCGCTGCTGCACTCCTCCTGTCCCTTCCCTACTACCACTAATCTATATTAGGCTACGTTGCACATTACGTTGTAACACTGTAATTGTGTGCGCGGAGGCATACCGTGTTGCAAAAATGAATAGGCTTACTGTATACAATCCAAATCTCCGTTAGTTGCTACTTATGAAATTAAAGTTGTAAATTAGGCCTAAACGCTGACAATTATGCCTAAAACGCAAAATAAGCTTAAAAGCTAACACATTTATAACGGGCAATTCTGATGGTTACTGTTTTTAGATTATATAATGGAGATAGCTGTTGTAGTGCATGATAGAGGTGTGCGCCTCAACATTGGATGTGGAGTAACTGTACAGAAGACCAATGCGACTAGATAGTCGCTGTAGCCCGTTGTTTTTTTTTTGGCCGTTGTTGTAAGGACTTGCGGTGCTACCGATTAATTGGAGCGGAGCTCCGTTTATGAATACACTCAAATGCGATCTTTCTAATCGCATCATCTGATAACGACTGCATCAGTTTAAACCATATTTTCCACATTGATAGTGGTACACCCAGAGGTGGTTTGTAAAAATTGGGGCATGTTGTCGAGGAACATCGCTACCATCCACCAACGTGCTATGAAAGCAAATGGACAAAGAAACAAGATGTGACGAGCAACCGAAAAGATGAGCCACAATGCCGTCTCCAATCCACTCGAAATTAAACATTATTTTTTTTTTAATAAACGTTTATGCAACTTAATTTTTGTGTGTAATTGATAATCGCTTCACCCCAATTTGTCGACAGTGTAACTCATGATGCCGTGGTGTAAATAAATCCATAAATCAGTACCAACGTATTTAACCCAATAAAATTGTCGATTTAACCCCTCCATTTGTTATAAACGTAAATGAAGGTGTATTTTATTCAATGCAAAACCGATAACTATATAACAAACAATTCATGGTGGGAACTTGAACTACAAATAATTTGTAGTTCAAGTTCCCACCATGAATTGTTTGTTAGTTATCAGTTTTGCATTGAATGATGAGATTCATTCAATGCATTGAATGCATTGATGCATTGAAGGATGAGAATATGCTGAAACCATAATTATTATGGTTTCAGCATATTCTCATCCAAGTATTAGGGCTCGTTTATGCAATGACAATTTTCTCGCTCACTAGCTTTTACTTGATCAATACTATATCTGATGGCTGCTTCCTGCCTTTACCGGAGTACGCGGCTTTTGAGTTGTCTACGCGTATTAGTAACCATGGCAACGACGCAGACGCAAATTTTGTTCTCGTGCCTCGTGACACGGCATACGATGCTTGCAACAGCTTAGCGTCGATTTATGACAACAAGAAAACAATTTTTACTGCAGTATAAAACGACGGACTGGTTTTTGTATGCCGGCAATCGATGGTTTGTCTTCGATTCGATAGCCACGAAATGGACGCAATGTTGGATTTTGAATTCTCGCTGCGAGAAGCTATTTATTCTACCGACGTTTGATCATTGCTAGAATCTGTACTTTGAGGGAGAACAGCAAATTTTGGAAATAGCGTGAAATGACAACAATCTTGTAGCAGTGTTTAAAATTACTGTAGCACTTTGTTCTTTATCCGTGTTGTTATTGATAATACATACAATTTGTTATCTATTACCGCATTCATTTAGTAGCAACGGGAAACTAATCATAAATAAATAACGGTTGACTAGCAAATAGCTTTCGGCGAGCGAGAAGGCCTTTTGGCATAAACGCGCCCTTAGGGTGCATTTTAGGCAAACGTCTCGCTGTCGCATTCTTGCACCTTGAACTTAATTGCACTTGGCAAGGTTTCGTTGCCATGGCAACAACGCTACCTGTATTAGTTGAATCCGACATCGCTTGAGTAAATGCTTGCAGTCGTATAATCCGTTACAATAAGATGAAGAACTCCAGACGAAACAATTTCCCAGTCGCTTCTAAACTCAAATTAGTGACTGTATTCGTTGCGAGTTGGCAGAGCTAAAACCATCGCCGTGTTGGAATTTCAGATGATTTCTAGCTTCTAGCTGCGAGAATGCAAAGGCGAATCGGTGCATAAACACGCCCTTACTCTTGCACAGTTTCAGCATCGATAATTTGTACCAGTCACTTGTCACTTCACACCTCACACAAAGGCTTGCATTTTGTCTAAAAACTTTTCATTTATCCGAAATATTTCTCCTCGTGTTTGTGATTACGAAATGTTCGCTAAAGCTGTATTCGTGTACACCACACAACCACCGATAATAAGTCCAGTCCACCACCGCAAAACTGAAATTTCATCAAGCCTTGTTGCAGAACGACACGTCTAGCACATTACTACCATGACGTTTGTTCAACTTCAAACTTCCTCCATCCATTCCAAAAATGAAGTGTCCCCGTAAACTCCAAGATAAGTTTCTGAGCCAGAAATCCATTCAGAAACGTGACTAGCTCGACGGGAACAAAAAAAAAAAAGGGGGGGGGGGGGGGAAAAAAAACTGAAAATAAACCCAATGGAACGGAACGTGCCGGGGCCTTTGTCAGTTTGAAAAATACAAAGTTATTCTGTTCGACGCGGGACGGAATATCACTTTCAGAGATATTGATTTCCAAGCCTAACCTTCTGCTATTCACAGACACACACACACCAAGCCGAGTCAATGTACCACCAAAGCTCAGAGCTGAGAACCAAGACATTTACTGAACATGAGTCCTGATTCGTACTGACAGGCGGGTCACAGAAAGTCTTGGAGAAATGGCCTTTTGTCGGCGGTAGGTATAACAGCAAAGAGAATAATTTTTGGTTGAGGAAAAGATGGCAGAAAAGTGTTGCTGCATCACCTTTGGTTCTTTTTGTACACCAAAACTAAGAAATTTTTTAATCAAAATTGCTTGAAATAAGAAGAACACTAATGAATATGTCATTGTACAGGCTGACATGGTCTGTTCCGCAATGATAATGGAAATAGGCCTAATCACTAACTGGCGATCGGGATATGCTGCCACTCAAAATCCCACAGTTTAAATATCAATTCGAGGCAGAGATACGTGAATGTAGATATTACAATTACCAAATGGACCTTTAGTAATTACCCTGTGGTAATTAAAGTCAACATTGGTAGGCAACTTTTAGCCTACATTTGTATAGAAAAGTATTGCCAGTTAATGAATAGGCCTATTTGCATTCTACTGTAGTATCAGCCTGTACTCTGAAATATACATTAGTGTTCTTCATATTTCAAAAATTTTTATTTAAAATTTTTTAAATTTTGGTGTCAATAAATGGTGATTTTGGTACCACAAATAGCACCTGCACGAGTGTACGTGACCATACATGGTGATTTTGGTACCACAAATGGCACCTACACGTGACCATAAATGGTAATTTCGGTACCATAAATGGCACCTATACGTGACAATAAACGTGATTTTGGTACCACAAATGGAACCGATACGTAACCATAAACGGAACCGATACGTAACCATAAACGGCAATATTAAGCCTTAAAGGTGCCTTTTCACGGTTTTAATTCCTAAATGCAGCACCATACAATCTTCGAGCAATATAAAGAAAATAGCAGTACATTAAAAATGGAACAACACTATTCACAGCAGCACTGCGATTTTCACAACTAAAACGAGATCACATGACCCACATCAGCCTATTGAATGACGGAGAGCGTGGAACGTGGATGCTGTGTTTAGAATATGGGCAATGCTATCGAAACGGTGAACAGGCGCCTTTAAACTGTATTTTTATTGTGTAGTGGAATAACCCACTTGCCACTCTTATTCTGCAAACATCAAGATCACGGCTCTAACAGTTATTAGAGTTCTCAAATTTGCATCATAAGGACAACTGATGAAGATTAACTTGACAGTTTGTGCCGATCTTCTTCAGTGTCAGCTACCACTCGCCATTTTGCAAACGCAACCAACAACAATTGGCGACTTTGTAGGGACTGAGCTGCTAGTTCGGCCAGTCTAGTTACTTGTAAAGGTCAGTGCTGGCAGACGCCACGAGAAGGCGTGGTTTCTTGTTGTTGTTGCTGTAAACATGTCCGACAAATAAACGTG
>JAHWFP010030250.1:112172-128084 GCA_023313725.1 Lithobius niger
TAATTTCAAGGACTTACCTTACGACTGCCAGGCGTAGTACTATGGAGATTTGCAGGGAAGCCTAACGTAGCTTTATGCCCAGGAAGCGATAATAACAATTTTGCTCCCGGGGCATTACAATATTAATTATCAAAAACAGCTTACTAAAGGATACATATATGTGATCACGGGTGTAGCGTATCCGTAAATTGGTGTTAATGCCGCACACATCTATGTTGCTTATTACTGTCATATCAGGTACGCCATCTTCTGGACGGGTACCTGAAAAGATTAATGTACAAGCTAAAATTATTAGGCGAATATTATTAATACAATTAATTTATTGTGCAGAAGACGTAACGTCCCTTCCCCAAACTATTAGTAAGTCTCGTTCCTTCACAAAATAATTCCTTAACAAGCACTTATAAGTCACTTGCCATTTGGCCAGTATGTTTTATAAGTCACTCGCCATTCGGTCAGTATGATTTACAAGTTACTCCCCATTTTGGTCAGTATGTTTTAAAAGTAATTCGCCATTTAGCCAGTATGTATTTAAAAAAAATAGTTCTTACTTGTCCTAGAACACTGACCTTGCTAAATTTAAGCCGTTTCATGCCCAAAATTAACCCAAAACTTTTAAGGCAATGTACCACAACCTTCCTGGGAACTGTCCATATTATGTAACTCGGTGACACCGTTGCGTTGATCCCCACTTTCGTTTCCTGATACGTACATAGCCTCAACATCGACCAGTGGGGTTGGTAGGTGGGTTACTAATGGTAAACATTTTAGGATAAGTAAAAACTACTTTTTTACTTAAAAGTATGTATTTACTTTCCTCCTAAAATACTTAACTGTTTTAATTTAAGCTGCATTTGTACAATAGGATAATGGGAAACGTCGACCCCACAGCCCGTTGCCAATACAAAGAATGTAAACCACACACAAGCTTTTTAAAGAGAAGGCGCAGAAAGAGTTGTACTAACCTCCTTTCGTGGCAGGCTAGTCGCACCATTGCCCACTGATGCAACTACCGTTAACGATGAGGTCTAGAGCTCCCAAAATTCCAGCAGCCAATCTGAAATAGTGGCTCATGAATGTCGCGTTATTCCTCTATGAGTATGTGGTCAGTACTTCGTCCATGGGTGTCCCCACCGCAAACACTCACGAGGAGGCGAAAGCACATAGTTCATGGGCCAAAACAAATCCCGGTGGAACAGCCTGACTCTGAGACTGTTCATATGGTCTTTTGATGACCTCGCCTGTCTAGAAGGGCCAGCAAGAAAGGTTGACACATGGTTCTTGCTTGGGTGGCCTAGTCCTTGTCTTTTAAAAAACAGATTGGCTTCTCTCGGTCTCTCTGTGACATTATCCTCCACACGTTTGCTGCTGGGGCGGTCTCCTTCTATATGCTCGGTGGCTTCCAGATAATATCTAAGTGCTCTGACTGGGCACTGTTCTCTACGTCTGTCCTTCCCACAAGCGTTAAAGTGCAGTCACTGTGATGGGTTTCAGCAGCTCTTCCGGGTGCTGACACTTTTCTCTGAACACCGGGAGCTGCAAAAGTCCTCTTGCCCCTCACCATCGCTGCCAACTCCCGTTGTTGTGCAGCGGTAGCCGGGGCTAGCAAGAAAACTGGCTTCAGTATCAACAAAGGAGAGCTTTGGTCAGCGGTTTGTAGGGTTTCCCAAAATTCTGGAAAGCACGAAGGGAAGCTCCAGACCGGGAAGAGGCGTCGGGTCCTTCGTCCTTGGATGGAACGAGAAATAGCCATGTGAGATGTAGTTGCGTGGCGACCAATGAGAGAGAGGGCCAAGTTAATTACGGCTCTATAACCCTTGATACATACATTCGAGGAACCTGACTTGCTCTGGCGCCGTTGGATTACAAGGTTCTGCACAACTCAGCCCATATTTATCTACTTCCTCTCATAAACTTTGATGGTGGAGTCGCTGTGGTATTGAAGCTTCTGCCTGAGTTTACAGCAGAGAACCCAGTCTTGCTGAGGCTTTCCTTCGTCTCCACGCGTGAAGGTGCAGCTTTCACCTTCACGCGTGGAGACGAAAGAAAGCCTCAGCAAAACTGGATTTGAATGAAGGGTCCTGCCCGTATTGTGAGAGGTCCTTCCGCACCGGAAGGGCGATCGGATTACCCTTCCTGAGTTCCATCAAATTGACGAATCATGGCGCTGCTGTCCACCACGGGGGTGATCTGGACAAAGCCACACCACAGATAAGCAACCTGGCTTGTCCACAGCATGCTCAGACTTGTCCATCGACCATGGGTAAGACGAAAATGATGAGTTGAGTATAGTCCCTCGTTGCAAACAGGTACACCAGGGAAGTCCCCCAACAGCTGGAAGATTGTCTGGCACACAGCTACCACTCTATTGCCGGCACTAAGTGTTTCCTCGACAGCTCCTCCACAAGGACATCGAGTTCCCTGCTATGTGGTTTGGAAGGAGTGTGGTGTTAAGAGAGAGGCACAGATCAAATAGCCAGCAGGGTTTGGGATCTGGTGCCTCCTCCCTTCTTGATGACAATTATGGATTTGTGCTAGACAAGGTGGAACCACCAGCATACGGTAAGACGCACGGCCCGAAGTTCCAGGACATTGACATACCAAGGCTTCTCGTCGTTCCATCTTCCCGATGCAGTCTCCGATCCCATGTGGGAACCCCAGCCCAGGTTTGAGGCATCCGTCAAAAGAAGTCCATCCATTGCAGGATTCTGAGCAGGCACAGCCACAGAGAAATTCAATGGGCATGGCCACCACTTGAGCATGTCCCAAGGCAGATTCTGTAAGGAAATAATATCCTCTCAGCTTTCTCTGATTGCCCAAATGTCCTTCCTGAACCAGTACAGGGGCTGGCCCTCCACCACCCTGTAAGGACCAACTTCGCTAGGGAGTCCATTTGGTCGATGATCTTCCGAGATGTTCCTGACCATCTCGGATTCCCTGTTCTGCAGACTGTTGACTGACATCTCCAGGTTTCGAATCCATTCCTCGAAGGTTTGGCTAGGTTTGTCTTCAAATCGAACTTTGCGCCTAGGAATGAGAACTGCTGAGCAAGCGTGAGATGTGACTTCTCCGGATTCATTCAGAGACACAGTTTTCGAAGTGGGTGAAGCAAAACTGATGATCCCTCGTGAGTGCGCCATCTCCATGTTCTGAATCAACCAGTCATCCAAGCAGGCGGGAAACCGAATATCGTGTTGATGGAATAGCCCTAATATGGGTTAAAGCACTGAGGTGAAAACATTTGGGGTTTTACATAAGCTGAACGGGAGCGCTTCGAAGTGACACAAACCTGGACAGGTGGCAGATGGAGCGCGACGTGTAGATAGGTTTCTTCTAATTCCAGCGAGACGGTTAACTCTCCTCTTCACAAGCATTCTCTTACGGAGTCTATCATTTCCATTTTTTTGATTCTCCTTTATGATGAACTGGTTGAGGTGCCTCAGGTTGAAGAAAGGCATGTGCCCCCATTCTTCTTTAGACTAACCCTTGCTGGACTGTAGAATCTGGTGATGAGGTTGGGACTGCCTGATTGCCCCCTTGAGCAAGAGTTTTTCACTTACTGTGGGTGGCAATGGACTTCAACTTTGGAAATCGGCCAGAGAGAGTGGTGGGCCGATGGTTAATGGTGGAGGTTATAAGATCGGGGAGGGGGGGGGGGGGGGGTAATTGAACCCTGCTTCACTACCGATAGGACGAACACATCCGACATTATCACATTCCAAAATTGTAAGTGATTCTTCAGCCTGCCTCCCACCTTACAGTGAAGGGGTGCAAACTCCATGATTGGATAATCAAGGCTTGGTGGTTGGCTTACTGCCACTCCTTCCCCTCTAGCCTGAGAATCTCCATTTCTCTGACGAGCAGCCTGTTCCGGGTGGAGAGTATCCCTGGGAATTTCTGCCACAACCCTGGAGTGTACCTTTGGTGGGGGGGAGGGATAGGACCTCCTTAAAGCTGATGTCATATGGGCTGCTTGGTGGACCAGAACATCTTGAGTTTCTCCGATACAGGCCTACACTCTTCTTCGCTTGACAGCTACAGGGCTGCTTCGGCAGAGAAGGAACTGGCGATACCATTAACTTTTTCTTGAGTACGGGTGGAATTTCTGTTAGCTTGCCCTTGAAAGGCTAGGTGACAAGTGGATCGGAAGAACTCTAAGAAAACCAATCGTATCTTCGCAATTCCATGGGAAGTCACAGTGATGAAGACGGGGTTAAAAATTGACCTCACTTCAAAGACATAGAGTACGTATGAAAGGATTATGCTTTCTTCAGCATGAGTCGACATTGAATGGGCACGCTATCGTCCATGGCTTTGGATAGGGCTTCCAGGCTCCGGCTAGGTCTCGTGAGCAGCAGCAACTGCCAAACAGGTAAGCTCTGCCTGTGAACTGGCCCAAAGACCCAACGGTGGAATCCTTTCTTCCTCCGCATACCGTGACATCCTAATGTTGACAAAAGGTTGCTGACAAGGCAAGAATCATGCTCCATTTTTGCCTCATCCGACAAAAACTGCTTCCTCAAACGTCCTATATCTTTGCATCTCGGGTGTCCTGGGGCCCGAGTGATTGAAGAAAATGTACCCTTACTGGAGTCGTCAGGAGGGAGGGGTGCGATACACCCAGCGGTTTGCCTCCCCTGTCTCAGCATTCTGCCATGGTCCAGCAAAGAGCAGAAATGCACCTGTGACTGTGGTAACTGATTAGTAATACATTCGGAGACTGCATTAACATACGTGGTGGTGGGAGGATCGACTTCATCGAGGGCTACAGTGGGCTGCTACTCGAAGCCTGTAGATGGAGGTAATTGTACACCATGCCCACCAAGTTGTCCCATTTGAGATGGGGGTACTTGTCACGATCGATGTCCGACATGCCTAAGTCCCCATGCCGATCTGAGTCCCCATCTGATGTCTCTAAAAAACTGGGACTAGAATTATTAAAAATCTGTGAATGGCTTGCTGGTCCGAGTCAGTCATGGGGGTCAACAGATGACCGTTCAAAATTGAATGCTTCTACTGTTACAAGATACACTGAACAACAACGGGATGTCAGGACGTGGAAATGGCAATGAGGAGAAAATACATGGTGATGTGGTCGCAACTGAGACAGTGGGACAACGCCCCAACGATGATGACGATGTTGGGAAGGCTTGCCGGCGGAATGACGTTTCGGGGACATGAGACGGTACGACGTTAGACATCCCCTTACGACGATATAGTGGCTGGTAGGGGAGACGACCGCATGCTCTGGCCATTGTGCATTTGATAGGAGCTTCTGATGTGAAGTCGTTGGAGGTAGGCCCAGAAGACATACGGCTGTTTCACTTATCCATCTGATATAGTGGACTAAGGGCTCATCGCCCGTCACTATCCTCCTGTTGTGCTAGTACCTACCATCTGAGCTTTTATCATAGCCAGGGAAGAATGTTGTGCATTTGAAGCCAGTCTTTGTACTTCTTGGCTTGGATGCACGTTTGGTACATGAACACTCCTCACAATGTTTCTTGGACCTTCGAAGCAGAATCTGTCTTCTTGTGTGTCGCATCCTTCAACGTAGGATGCTTTTTCCCCGCTGCCGACTTGGACCTTCGAAGCAGAATCTGTCTTCTTGTGTGTCGCATCCTTCAACGTAGGATGCTTTTTCCCCGCTACCGACGATTTGGTCGCACAGGCTGAACTTTCTGACCGCTTAGCTGAGGATACAGCTGCCGCATCTTTCATGTTGGGGGGGGGGGATGGTTTGTGGGGTAAAGGCATTCGAGCACCAAATCCACCACGGCGACATCGTCATCTTCAAGAAGAACGTCCGGTAACCCAAGAACGGCAATTGACAATCATCATTAAGCTCCAACCCAGAGAGGGAAGAACCGGAGCTTCATCACTTGTCCCATCCTGGTGGGCGACCACTCCATCCTGGTGTGTGCCTATTCCACCCTGGTCAGGAGAGACAATGTCACTTATCTTGATTTCACTCATATTAATGTTTGGCTGCCAGCCCTGGCTGACCCGTGACAGTGGATTTCACATGTAATACTGTTTTCTGGGGCCAAACGAGCTAAAGCTCACCCAACCACAAAACTCAATGAACTAAATCGTGGTAGACAACGCTAGATGTTGCAACCTGTCCTTCAGTGAATAGGCACATTTAAGTAAACAAGAAAACATAAAAACTCACAAACTAAGTGTAGCCTAGCTTGCTTTGTGTTTAGCCTATGTTAAATACGTATACACAAATCGCTGTGGACAAACCAACACCAGTGGAGAAGTGTGAATATTGATAAAGGCATTTTACAGTGACCCGGGGACGGATTGGGTTGCCAGTTCGAAGCCACTCTGAAGAAACGCGGGTCCATACGGGCGGCTTACTGTGCTAGACTACAATACTGTATTGTATGATTTTCACCTTCCTTAATCGTGTTTTTAAAAAGCACAACCCACACGGTTGGTTTTCCTGTATGGGTCCAGTTTTCCAACATTCCTTCAGACGTGTGTAAATGTTGCAAAGAACATTTTTCTATGTTTCTCCTGTGAGAAACGGTTGTGCGAAGTTCACTCTAACCGATGTAAAAGTTGCAAAGGCTATTTAACGCAGGATGCTCGAATATAGTGAGAAGGTATGTCCTTTTAACTGTTATTAAAGAGAAATGCTCACCAACAGCAACAGTGAGTTGTTTCATTACACCTAAGAATGGAAAAATACGTGGAACAACGAAGAATAGGCCTAGTGGCCTACACCAAAATGTCGCACACACGTTAGCAAAAAAACCACACAAATTAACACGAGAAAACAGGGTATCTACTCAGGCGTAACACATCCAAGACGTAAAAGTTCAAAATGATGGATGAAAGATGGAGCCACTGTAGAATACAGCTTTTCTTATCAGCCATTTTTATATCCTTTAAATGTTATATTTAAATTACAGAATTATTTGTTGTTTTAATTTTAATCAAGTGACTTAAAGGCACCTTTTCACCTCCTAGCTGCAGCAACGCAGAATCTTTGAGCAATATACAGAAAATAGCGATAAATTAAAGGCACATCCAGCCTGCTTTACAACAGCCACGCGTAGATCTATACACATGCATGTTATGATTGCACCGTTTCATAAGACCAGGGAGTCACTCCGAGTGAAAAAAGAGGAAAAGGCAAGAAAATAGGTTAATTTGTAGGTTTTTTTTTGTGTTTTAATGTATTTTTAGGTGATTTGCAAGGCTCAAAAAAGAGGAAATCCGCCTAAAAGAGGAAGAATTTCATCCCTGCAAGATTCAGGGTAGGAATGCAAGGCCAACTGCGATAGCAGCTGTGTTCCTCGCAGCGAGGAACGCAGCTACTATTATCTCTGTTAGTCCATGCTGTTAGTGCAAAAACATTTCAGTTCCGGCAACAAGCTGCATTTTGTACGTGGAAGCTGCTCCCATGTTGTAGTTTAAAAATCCGCCGGGAGACACTCCCGAAAGTGACACGTATAACCCTGATGACGTCATCAAAATGGCCACCACGCGATGTACTAAATCTCTACTATCTCCGGAACTAATTGATCAATCCTATCGTGCGACCTATTGTTGGAAAGATAATATAATTTGCTAAAAGAAATGCCGTAACAATATAAGCCATAAATCTGTTAGTTTTGGTTTAATCTGAAGAAAAACGTAATATGACTGCTGTGCGATATACTGATTCCCAATTATCTCCGGAACTAATCGATCAATTTTTTCGTGCGAACTATCGTTGGAAAGGTAATTTAATTTTCTAAAAGAAATGCCGGAACAATGTACGCCGTAAATCCTCTAGTTTCTATGTAATTTGAAGGAAAGCACATCAGGACGTCCTCAAAATGGCGACCATGCAATATACTAAATCTCGTGTATCACCGGAACTAATTGATCAATCTTATCTTGCGACCTATCGTTGGAAAGCTAATTTAATCTTCTAAAGGAAATACCTGAACAATGTATCCCGTAAATATTTTATTTTTTGTTTAATGTGAAGGAAAAGATAATGTGCATGTAATTATTGCCGCTTTATACAGTATGTAGTTCTTTTGGAAGCGGTAAATTATTAAAGCTGTGTCGTATTGTTCACAGTGTGTCACTTGAGCAGTGGCCTTCACAAGTACACGGTAGTGTAAAGGATAGGTCATTCTTTAATATGACATCTCGTACCTCTCTTAGTACACTTGCAAGTCTATAGAGGGTACGTTACTCCAGCAGTTGTCATCCTTCCCAGAATATCAATTCAGACCATTGTTGTTGGCTCCCCTTAAACGGCTGCCAGAACTCTGAAGTCATCACCCTGATTCTGATAACCACATTCTGCAGATTATGATGGCCTGTGATGTTAACCTTGTGTGCGTACCAACTTTGTTTTACGTGTGATCCGCCAATGACTTCAGAATGCTGTCTACCTTTCCTGGTGTACAAAGGCTTGAACAAAGTTTTCATTCTAGCCACTACCTGCTAACTCACAACCAATCATTGAAATTACAGCCATTTCTATCGGCAGTTTTGTGATGGTTGATCGGCTTTAAACTGGTGTCGGTGATGGATTGATCTTCTTAAGAATACTTGTTGTAAAGTTCATGGCATGGCGATCCATGGATGAGGAATTCACATCATATATTGGGAGCAGAAATGATGTGGGTTTACCTTTCAAACCTTCATAGATGTTTTGACGGGCAAGCCTATTCTGCTTTATTCTTTGATTGTCCTAAGTTGAGACTGGTTGTCACAGACATACCTTCTGGTGGGTAAAAGATGAGACATGCCTGTTTCATGGAATGAGTTCGCCGATGTACTGAAGCCTGTGTTATGATCTACATTATCAATTGCGTGCAGCACAAGTTAATACATTATAGATAACAAAACTAAGAATTGAAAGTGGCAATAATTACGTGAAGATTTTGTTTTTCTTCAAATTAAACAAAAGAGACTTGCGGCATACATTGTCCTTTCAGTTCTTTTGGCAAATTAAATTATATTTCCAACAATACGTCGCAGGATAAGAGTGATATATTCGTTCTGGAGATACCACAGATTAGTATATCGCATGGCGGTCATTTTTAAGACGTTATTATATGTTTTTCTATATATTAAACAAAAGCTAATATATATACGGCAACAATGCTCTGGCAATTCTTTAAAAAAAAAAATTATCTTTCCAACGATAGGTTACACCATACGATTGATCTATTAGTTCCAGAGGTACACGAGATTTAGTGTATCGCATGGTGGCAATTTTGAGGATGTCATAATATGTTTTCCTTCAAATTACGCATAAACTAATAGACTTACGGCATACATTGTTCAGGTATTTCTTTTAGTAAATTAAATAACCTTTCCAACGATAGTTCGCACGAAAAGATTGATCGATTAGTTCCGCAGATAATCGAGGAGTGACATATCACACAGCAGTCATATTATGTTTTTCTTCAGATTAAACCAAAACTAATACATTTATAGCGTACATTGTTCAGGCATTTCTTTTAGCAAATTAAAGGGTTATCTTGCCAACAATACGTCGCACATTAGGATTGATTGAATAGTTCCGGAGATAGTAGAGATTTAGTACATCGCGTGGTGGCCATTTTGATGACGTCATCATGGATAACTTCGTCACTTCCGGGAGTGTCTCCCGGTGGATTTGGAAACTACAATGTGTGTAGAGCTTCCATGTGCAATATGCAGCTTGTTGCCGGAACTGAAATGTTTTGGCACTTTTTGTCGCTAACAGCACGTACTATGTTGGCTTTGGGAATACAAACCGGAATGATTTTCCTATTTTAACATCACATTTTATAATTTTTTAGGCTAGTCTCTTATAATTTTTCTTTGGTGATCTATACACATAAATAATTTTAAATTATATGGCATTAGACTTTTACGTTTTTGATCTCACAGTAATTAAGCTATAGCAAACGATTTAAAATTAGTACATGGACAGTGGACACACACAGGTCAAACGTGATGGTTATTGTAAGCATGCAAATCATCATATAATCACAGAATGCAGTAAATATAGTTATCAATATTCAACAGAAAATCTCCTAGAAGCCATATTTTAAAACGGTTTTTTAGCAAGGGATTGACTAACGGTAAGCAAACAGACCTTTGGGGCCGTGCTTCACGTGGTGGATCGAGAAAAATGGCGGTGGGGGAATGTACCTTTAAAAAAAGGAACAACACTTCGCAGCAGCGCCGCAAATTTTCATAACTAAAATGAAATCACGTGACCCACATCAGCCTATTGGAAGGTGGTGAATCTGGAACGTGGATGCTGTGTATAGAATATGGGCAGCGCTTTCGAAATGGTGAACAGGCGCCTCTAATGAATCACCATGATTTAAAAGGACATTCCTCCCAGCGCCATTTTTGTCGATTCTCCACATCCAGAACCACCCCAAAATTCTAATTAGTTACTAAAAATCTGTTTTAAAATGTGCGTTTAGGAGATTTTCTGTTGAATAATTGGGAATTCTATTTACTGTATCCTACACGTATATGATCCTTTGCGGGCTTACAATAACCAACAGATTAAGCAATAACCTTGACATCATAACTGTGTGTATGCGTGTACTGATTTTTAATCCGTTTGCTAATAATTAAGAGATCAAAAATCTAAAAGACTAATGCGGTAAAAATTAAAACTATGTATGCCAATAGATCGCAGAAGAAAAATTATAACATAGCCTACTAACCTACAAAATTATAGATTGTGATTTTAAAATACCAGCATCCTTCCGGTTTGTGACGACACAATTAATGGGTTCATGCTGGTTCATCTATGAGGCAGAATGCCGACCGAGATAGTAGCTGCGTTCTTCGCTGCGAGGAACGTAGCTACTATCTCAATTGACGTTGGCAATAGTAACATGCGCGGATGAAAATCTGCGCGTGGCTGTTATAAGGCAGGCCGGATGTACCTTTAAATCAAGCAAAGGAAACCGAAATGAAGGAATACACGTCTCTTGTATGTCGGTTTTGCAATTCTTTACCATTCGTTAGTTGAGAGCACATTATGTAAGGATAAAACGACCCCTCCGCCGGAGGGCGAGGGTTCACCATCCAAAAACAAATCCCTTGCAACTAAAATGGTCATTGACATACTCCATTTCACTAAAAATTTATTAGGGATGACGGTGGTCTTATTACAGATGTGGATGGGTTAGGTTCGTTGCCTTGGTTTGAATTTCACCGGGTAGGAAACGATTCACAGAGGGAAGGAAGTACACGCAACTTGATTTACTCTTTTATTATTATTATTTAATTTGATGGTGTTTTGTTATTATAGGCTAACAATGAATGCACGTCGTTATTATAGGTTGGCTGTGTCTCAGGTCCCGGTGACGGGATCCAGTTTATAAATACTCAGGTCCCGGTGAATTCGTTGAAAACTAGGCCTTCAGCTTGTTAAAGTGAACCTAACCAGGGTAACCTAAACGTAACTAAAACTAATATAAATTTGCCTAAAAACTACGTTTTTTTTGTTTGCCGGGATCCACACACGCAGAACTCCGGTCCCGGCAGCGCGTCCAAATAGGCTTGAAACAGTTACGTCCCAACCGGGACTAGAGACACTGCGTTATAGGTTCGATCAGGTTAGGTTGCTTCGTTGCCTCAGCTCGAATTTCACAAGGTAGGGAACTAGTTTCATGCAGCGAAGACTGATAGAGCTATGGGAGATGGCTTCTGTGTTCATTTAATATCCATAAACCAGCACTATAGCTTAAGTATTTTAGTATTGCCCAGAGAAAAATAGTCAGTGTAGGGGTGGGGAGAAATTAAACAACGCGAGGCTTGGAATTATCCGTGTGTCACAACACTAGACAAGCAACTATACGTCGTGGTGACTTTAAAAAAAGGTACCAGTATATTCTAGTAACAAGGTCAAATACCGGTATGAAGGTTGCTCAATGCTCGCGTTACATAATCGTATTACATCAACCTCGCTATAACGAACGACCTTGCCGGGAAAAACATCTACTGCGTTTAAAAAATGAATGCACGGAACGATTTAAAGCCTGCATTTAATAAATCAACCCTATTTTAAACAAAGTGCAACAATAAAGGCATTGGAGATGACCGGATCCCTAGCGTTGCGTTGTTCAGCGTTAGCAAGTGGTCTCGGCGGGAAAAAAAACGTAGATCGAGACACACAATAAAAAATACGGGCCTACGTCGTTCCGTGTTACATTCGCGTTTGTCCGCACACACATAAAGGAAAACTAAAGTGCGAGAATTAAAGGTTCAAAAATATTGATTTTGATTTCTTTGTACTTTAGTCGTCCTTTTACCAACGCGGAGCCGAGGAGGCAAAATGCTCCGCGGAGCGAACCCGCTGTCAACTCCACAATGAGATTACCGTATCTACCTAGATGGCTCTTCAAATATCCACGCTCCATTTAATCGCGATTCAAGCTATCGCGACGAAACGTAAAGAGCAATACGAATTTTAACCGCCAAACTGAAACACCCATGGAACAACAAAGCCGCCCGATCGTCGTAAACACCAAAAACACCTAGGCCAATTTCAGATCCGGAATCCCAAGATCTGTTCGGATACATTCACGTTGCTTGTATGTCTGTCAGCTGTGCGACCAGAACCATGCTGCCTCCACTCCGCGATCGTTACACATACAACAACCCAACAATAAAATCGGCCTTCCCGGCACAAAGATCCTACCTTTCGTGTTAAATGACATGTTGGCTGTCATTTATAAAGGTATCCAGATGACACAATCTTTCATTATATCACTCCATGCCTCATCTTCCCGCACAATGTTAATCCAAAAATGAACACACAATTTCCTTTTTCCCGGCTTCTGCACGATCACTACAAACTCCCTTCCATCCCAATCAACGGGAAACGGCCGAACCCAAAGAAACACCGCGACTGCACAGCCGGCTGGTGGGAGTGAGTCACACTAAAATTGGACGCTTTCATTACTCACGCAGATCCGGGTGGGGAGAAGTGGGTGGAGTGGGAGTCATTGGACTGTCGAAAGAGCAGAGCGTAGTGAGGCCAACTATTGTATTCGACCCTTAAGTTGGTTTTAGACAGGGGCGTGGCGTGAATAGCCTTCTCACCACACCCCCTCTTTCCGAGAGAGAAGGATCAAACTTTTGGTAAAACGGCGGAGACTTCATTTAGTGGACAAATTTTCAAAAACAAAAAGCGTTGCTGCGCTCGCTGCCGAAAAAAATATAACATCAGAAACAGCAACTAATCATTGTATAACTGCAACTCAAATCCACATAATCGCGGAATTCTATTTCCGATATCGCAAATTCCATGCACGATACCGAAAATTACAATATCTGATACCAGCAGTAAGCAGGCATTGGCGATCTATATCCGATTTCTGGAACTTTATTTCCGATAATCGGGAATTCTATTTCCGTTATCTGGAATTCTATTTCCGATTTCTGGAAATCTATTTCTGATACCGGGAATTGCATTTTCGATATCAGACATGAGAATTTCCAATATCGACAATTTCACGCTGATTTTCAGGAAATTCGGTTTGCCTGCACTGGGGCGAGGGATAATCGTCTAACTGGAAAATCGCATAATTGGAAGAACGTATAACGGAAAACAGTATAATGGAATATCATCTAACAGGAAATTCGTATAATGGAAAAGCGTCTAACTGGAAATTCGTATAATGGAAAATCGTCTAATATCCCTGCCTCGCTCGCGCTGCCGCGCTCGCTGCGGCTATACATATAACATCAGAAACCGCAGTTAGACGTTAATCCAGTTAGACGTTTATCCATTATACAATTATCCATTATACGATATTCCGTTTAGATGCTTTTCCAGATTTTTTATTTAGGCAGATTTTAGACAATTATCCCATTAGACGATTTTCCAGTTAGACGTTCGTCCGACGCCCCGCCTGTGCACTGTATTCGTTTCTGGTTCCATGTAGCTGTCCGGGGGTTGGGGGAGGGATTTTTTCCCCCCAGTTTTTGAGGAAGAAAAATGTAAAAATGCATGTTCACAAATTGAATCATTAACGGTGATGCAAATAAATATTTTGTCCTGGAGAAGGGGGTGGGGAGGGGGAAGGTAGACGAAATGTTACACCCCCCAACCTTACGCTACCTCCTAGAAAACTTAAGACCTTAAGACCAATTTAAGACCTTAAGACCAATTTATTGTAGTATTATTGTCTTCCTTTATGTTTATGATGGCTTCATTAAAAAAAAGTTTTGAAGAAAAGAGCGAATTTCCCAAGGATTTGTTCGCCCCTAGACTATCTTTTGCCCTCCCCCTTCCTACACTCTGTTATTTACGCCACCAGGAGCCAATGAAGCGAGCCCAAATGAAAGCGTGTTCACTTTCCTGACGCCACTGAGCATTTCATTGTATCGTTGCGCCACCTACCGACTATCGTGTAGGGAAACCTTGTAGCAAACGAGACAATGCACCCAAAAAAAAAAATTTAATACAAACAAATCATCAAAACCAAAACTGGTTAAAGGGACCGCCAAGTTCCGAATGGTACGGCCCTTCAAAAGTGTGATATCAACACCAAAACATTCTTTTCAAGTAACCTTCGCACCAACTAACAGTTCGAAGGTTATAGGTGCCAGTTCACCCACCATTTCGATAGCGTTGCCCATGTTCTAAACACAGCATCCACGTTCCAGATTCATGTCATCCAATAGGCTGATGTGGGTCACGTGAACTCTTTTTAGTTATGAAAAAACGTAGCGCTGCTGCGAAGTGTTGTTCCTTTTTTAAAATTTACCGCTATTTTCTTTATATTGCTCGACGATTCTACGGTGCTGCATTAGGAGTTGAAAAGGCGCCTTTAAATGAAAATTAAACCACTGCAAAATCTTTCGGTAGCAATGTTCAAGTTTTTATTTTGACATTTTGTGCATTTTTCGTGAATTGGACAATTTCTGTGGCAAAGTTGTTTAGACTTCTCGTGACACACTAGCATGTGCCCAAATACGCACGTCAGTGTACACGTTTGTCATTGTTCGAACTTTGGCCACCCAATGAGAGACGATGTCAACAATACTAACAATGGTCATAACAATACTTTCGTACCTACACGCCCTCCATTCCTGTTACGCCCCGGGCTGAAAATCAGAAAAGCCTTTTCTGAAAAGGTATGTAGTTGGAACTTAGAAGCCTATTATCTCGGTATCGGTGAACAATCATCCTACGGGATTTAATATGGGGATGAGCGGGTCAGATATTGTCGGCCGCTCGGCTGACATTCCTATACAAGTTAATTTTTGTCAGGTATAGGTCATTGCTCTCGATTTTAACACAATTTAAGCTTCTGTACCGCATTAGTAAATGTTTGCTGTAAGGTTTGACCTCGGCCTCCCATGTTAAAGCCGAAATTTAGATGCTTAATTTCTTCGCGGTCTTTCAATATTTTCCACTGAAATTTGGTATACGAGCTTTGTGGGACTTGGCCACATGCATACCAACTTTTATTAATTTTCGATTTGTCACATTGTAGCTGGTTCTTAGCTCCCTTGAAAGATCTACTTCCAGAGATGGTCTCTTTATAGAAATAGACATTTCAATTGGTCGTCCCGTTCTGGAGTTACGTGGGGGGTATTTTTATTCGGGGCCCTAGCCCGGAGCTATGGGGAGTTCCGGGAACCTGAACGATCCGTTTTACTATTTTACATTGTTTTTATACAACAACGCCAATCAGCAAACGCCAGACGCAAGAGTAGTATAGAGCACCGGTTTTAGTTATATTGTGCTAAACCCTAACAGAGTCACATGCTTTTTCAATAGCACATTTAAATCCTTGGGGGGGGTGGCGCGTGCATCTGGGGTGTCTGCAGTAGCCCTGATGCCCCTAGCCGTGCCTGCAGTAGCCCTCAGACTCCTAGCCGTCGATGTGCGTTGGTTGACCGGGATAATTTACCTTATCC
>JAHWFP010030251.1:0-34089 GCA_023313725.1 Lithobius niger
GGCATTACATGCCGTCTTTCAAGCCGCCGCATACATCACTCTTCTCACAGGCCATGAGACCTCTTCCCTACATCCTCTCCTTTCAAACGGATCGCCCATCCGAGAAGTTTCCCGACTCAGGCTTTTCCATCGTCCTGACAGCCCTGATGACTCTTCCTTCTGAACCTTTGGCCTCCGCACACCTTGGCCACCTCACTACAAGACTGTATTCCTGGTCGCTTTGGCTGCTTGTCTCCGCTGCAAAGGATTACAAGCCCTATCCGCCATGGAGCGTGGCTGTTTTCCCCTGCCAGATTTTCAAGGCGTTACCTTCATTCCCGGCTTCTTCTTCAGAGCAACGGCCCAGGAACCTACTAAACAAACACATCCTTTCATGCTACCATCTTTATCCAGTATCCTTCAGGATGATCAAGAAGAACTCTTTGTCCGGTGCAAGCCGTCCATTTTGATCTATGAGCCTCCCGTCCTATCAAGCGGATCCATGCTCAACTTTCTCCCGCTCTGTAGCAGGACTGAGCTCACTTCCGCACGGATGATTGGTTCCCGGCACTATCCTACCGTCTTCACTTCCCATTACCTCTGGGATAAGTCTTATCGTGCCGATGGCTTGTACCACATTGGGCCCCTTGTCACGACCCAACGAGTACTTTCACCCTTGGACACGCTGTATTCCACTTCATGTTACAGGGGCCGGTCGCTAGCTGAGGGGACTCCGGTCAAATGACGCCCGCCGCCGTGACGAAGTCTGTGGGAATGCTAATAATTGGGTAATGTATTTTTCACGGCAAGTAGAAACATCAAAATTCCAGGGAAACCTGGTTAATTTTTGTTTCTATTGCCTATTGAAAAATACATTACCTGGCTTCCCGCCCTCCTCCCCTCTCGTTGCCATTTGGCAGGATAGAGGTGTCGAAAAGGTGAGCTTTTCCTCTCAGCCTCAACTTATATACGATGGAGGCTGCGTAGTAGCTAGTGGACCGGAAGAACATGTTTTATCTCTAGTTGAAACAGCATTGAGAGAAGGAGAATGCTAATAATTGGGTAATGTATTTTTCAATAGGCAATAGAAACAAAAATTAAACACGTTACCCTGGAATTTTGATGTTTATTTAGTAAGAGCTTGTCTTTAAACTCCCACCGTTTCTCCCCTCCCCCATTATCTACATTGTGGCATGGCCACTGTCAATTTGCTGTAGACCTATCTAAATTCTGCCAAATTATTCGCATATACCAGTTACACTATTAATACCTTGCATTGTGATACACCAAGTCCTCAGAATTTATTAAGAAAGTGCTGGCTATTTATATTAGCTATATCAGCTATATATTAGCTATATCATCTCATTGTTTAAAGTCTCGTATTCACACACTGCTGTTTCCTTTTACAGGGCTTCGAGTAACTAAATGGTGCCGAAAACATTGTTTCTTGTTGCAAGTGTAAACCTGTGAATTTTTGCATTATGTCCTTGTAATGCTGTCTTCATCCTAGAGATTTTTGGTTCCGTGGATTCGGCCAGCTTGGTGACCCAGTCCGCATGTGCACACTTCTCCTATAATAGAGCGTGCCGCGAAAGCTCCGCAGCTTTTGCTCTGTAGTGGCCATCAAAGATGGTCGCTTTGTTCCAGCTCTTACTTCTTCCTAAATCCTGCCTTCTTTCGTGACTGCACGGTGCGAAAGCCCAGTCTCTAGCATGGAAACGGATCAGCCCTGCCACTGCTTCTTTCGTTAGCATTATGGATCTTCTGCCTCTATGCTACTCGGACAACAAATTTTCTTTTGTCAAGTCGTGTGGTCTCCCAACCTTTTCACGAAAGACGCCATCAAGCAAGTTGGACTGAAGCAAGTTTTCCATTAACCATTGCACTACACCATGAAAGACTCCATGCTGCAGTAGCGTCTTTCGTTATTCTTCAACCACGAATGACGTCATCAAACCTTTTGAGATTGTGGAGAATTCTTTCGTCGCAATTCAGGCTGGCGCGAAAGAAACAATCGTGCTTATTAAATTGAAACAAGCAAGTTTCATCATGAAACACGCCCCTTTCCCCCCCCCCCCCCCCCCTCATTTTGGATTGAAGCGAGTTCTTTCATCGCAATTCAGACTTAGCGCAAAAGAAGCCATCTTGATTTTTGAATGTGAGCAAGTAAGTTTCATCATCTGACACCATGAAAGACACCATCTTCCCCTTTTGGATTCAGGCGAGGTTTTTCGTCACATTTGCCTTCTGAATTAAAGCTGTTAGGACATTATTTCATTGTATTTTTATTTGTTTACATTTTGTTAGTATTCCGCACTATCGTTTCTATTTCCGTTTTGTTAGTCACCTTTTAGTGTTGCTCATGCGAGGGCAGCGCCACTCTTTGTTGTACATACCATAGAACTGTAAATAAACCTTGTAGATTTCTAACTAACATGGCGCAGTCGACACGTCGAACCGACCGCTCGTCCGAAAATTATTAATTAGATGAATTTCAAACGAATTCCCGCTAGTTTTCTACCATTACGTCAACGCAGTAAGTGTTCATTGTTAACCTGTTGTTGAGAAAGGACAATTTTCAATGCAATAATCGTCGTAATTGTTGAGTGTGTGATCGTTTAATGGGAACAGTGGCTGTCACGAGGCACGTCATTGAGTTGTTCTCCCGCCAAATCGCTGCTGCACACAACACGAAAATCGTAATTTTGCTGTGAAGATCGTTTTTTTTTTTTTTCTCATCATGGATTACACCAATATTACTGACACTAATGTTGCTGAATTGGACAAATATTCATTTTGGGATAGTAGTGAAGAATTAACTTTAAGAAACATTAAAATTCCGGAAAGTAAAGCTGAGGCAGTCCAAATACTTAGTGACGACAATGCTCTTCATAATAAGCAAGGCACACATGCCTTAATAAGTTCTGCACGTCATCAACGTGATGAAGCAAAGAAACAAAAAGCAGAATTTGATGCCCTGAAACTACAGTTTTCTGCTATGCAACAAGCAGGAGCTATAGGTGGAGTAGGACAAGTAAATCCATTACAAACCTTTGATATGCAAACAATGTTCATGCAATTAATGCAGACACTAAGTCAAGGGTACCAGCAGCCTACACAACCACCTGTAATTCAGTTACAAACCACTATGGATACAGCCAAGGCTATACCAATTTACAGTGGGGATCAACTCGATAGTGTAAGTGAGTGGCTCAAGGAAGTGCAACGAATTGCAAAACATGCATCATGGACCGATTCATTAACCTTAATTAATGCACAGTCACGTTTAGCTGGTGTCGCACAAAACTGGCAAAAAACGTACGGTAAGAAGCACGACACACTTCAAGGTTGGATGGCAGAACTCAGGGAAAGATTTAAGCGTAAAATTTCTTTGCCCGAGTTTCTCAGAATAAATTCTCAACGTGTTCTGCAAGACGACGAACTCATTTCATCTTACGTGTACGCAAAAAATGCACTGTTGGAAAAATCACCGCATAAACTAACGGAGCAAGAAAGAGTGGAAATGATTGTAGCTGATATTAAAGATCAGGCACTTGCGTGCAATTTAACCTCCCATGAATGTAAAACCGTGAATAACCTGATAGATAAGGCCCATTCTATAGATTTGATTCGCAAAATTAGGCCTAAAGAAAAACCTAAATGCGATGATAGGCCACGTCACCAACCGTCAGTGCTACAACCAATTGATCGTTCATCACAAGGGTCATCATCACACACTACGTCATCGCAGCCAACACGCAAGCCCATTCATCGTTATAATCCTAATTTCGACAAACCAGAGGACCAAATCTGCTTCCGATGCCACAAAAAGGGACATGTTTCTTACGATTGCGATCTCCCGCCAGATGATCGTTCAGCCGTGACGCAAGGTTCAGGTAATCGTCCAAATGTGAAACCTGCAGGCGATACAAAAGTCGTATCTCCACCGATGGCATCAGGTGGTCAACCAAAAGCCAAGACGTCGCAGAATACAAAACCTTCCGCTTCAACGAATTGCATTGTTGGTCGAGCTGGACAGATGCCTTTGGTGCCAGCTACAATTGATGGCTCAGTAACTATCGACGCTTTGTGTGATCCGGGCTCGAATGCGACGCTAATTCGAAACTGTTTCGTTCCAAAAGATACAGTCATTCAGCCGTGGCAAGACCCGCCGCTTGCAGTGCTTGGTGGATCCTACACGCCACTCGGGTGGGTGACTGTACGCATACAGATTGGTGACATTGACTATGTAATGCCAAAAGTAGGTGTGTGCCAAAAATTACCTGTTGCGCTTATTCTAGGTTCAGATTGGCAAGTAGCTGTCAGTGCACGATATGTCTTTGATGCAAATGGAAACTTATGCATTTCCACACCAAGTTCAATTCAAGAGTACACCTGTATTAAAGCAGGTCCACCATCTGTTAACTGCATAATGCAAACGAAGGAGTTCGAAAGCTTCATGACTCCTAAAACTATAGATGCGCCAGTGCTGGGGACAGAAGCGAGAGAAGGGTTCAACGAACAATTGAATACCAAAGTTAGGCCTATCGTTAGCCACATAAATCAGGAAGTTAGTATTTCTGTTCATTCAGTGAAAATGGGTAATGATACCGTGACAGAAGTTGTTGAACAATGCCCAGAAACAAACAGCAACAACGCAAATGACGAACTGTCTTCTAGACAAGGTAAAGAACCAGCTGGCATAAATACTGAAAAGTCACCAGTAGAAAACACTGGACAGTGTTATGAACATGAAAACCAACCAGTGGCTCTTCAATCACAGAATACTAGTAGCACTACAGTTGTTGGAGACCTCGGAACTGACGAAGAACCATTCTTAACGACTGAACAGCAAGCTGTTATTGACGAACTGGAGAAAGAGTACGAAACAATTTTTTCTACACCAAATGATGAAATCGGGGAATGTCCACTGATTACTGCACGCATTACATTAAAGCATGATACACCGGTGCAAGCAAAGGCATACCGAATGTCTGAAACCGAAAGACTCGCAATCAAGGATCAAGTCGATACTTGGATCGAACAAGGAATTTGTAGGCCTTCCAATTCAAGATATGCTGCTCCGTGCTTCATAATTGACCAGCCATTTCACGAAACAACGCCACATAGAGTAATTATAGATTACTCAAAAACTATTAACCCGCTTATGACACCAGACCCCCAACCGTTGGACAACATGGACGATGTCCTTCATCGAGTTGCTGGCAAAAAGTATAAGTTCAAGGCCGATGTTACAAAAGCCTTCAATACGATACCGATACACGAAGACGATGTACACAAAACAGCATTTGTCACGCCAGACGGCCATTTTGAATTTGTTCGCATGCCGTTTGGAATTGCCATTGGTCCAGCTACCATGACACGAGCAATTAAATTAGGATATGCACATTTAGTGGGAATCGGAATATCCACATATGTTGACGACATTACTTTTGGTTCGGACACTTTTGAAGAACACGTGGATAAAATTCGCAAGGTTTTTGATGCAACCATTAAAGCAAATTTCAAGTTGAACCGTAAGAAGTGTGTGTTCGCTGCACACACTATCTCTCTGTTTGGACGTTTACTTACTCCAAACGGTGTTGTGCCAGATCCAGAACGTACTAGAGCCGTGAAACGCTATAAGCCACCTGAAACCATTCGTGAACTTCGAAGTTTCGTTGGTTTTGTGAATCATTTTCGTGAACACATTCCGAATTTGTCAGCGAAAGCAAAACCCCTTACTAACTTACTCAAAGGGATCACTCGTTCAAAGGACAAATCTTCTTATGCACGAACAAGACAAAAAATTGTGCTAACGCCACAGCAAATATCCGTTTTTGAAATGCTCAAAGAAATAATTACACAAACTCCGGTGCTCGCTCACTTTTGCCAAGGAGCACCGACATTTGTCGAAACGGATGCGTCATACGAAGGTTTGGGTGCGTGGCTCGCTCAAGAACAGAATGGTAAGCGTGTCGCCATACAGTATGCCAGTCGTTCGTTGAAAGATCCCGAAACACGCTACCACAGCAACGAGCTGGAGTGCGCAGCTGTGCATTGGGCTATACTGGACAAGTTTCGTCTATACCTGCATGGTCACCCGTTTACACTGATTACCGATAACTTCACTACAGCCTACATTGTAGCCAAGTCACGAATGAATCGGAAATTTGCACGATATGTGGCAGATCTAGCACAGTTTGAATTTCAAGTTCAACATAGACCTGGAACTGAAAACGTGGTGGCAGACCATTTGTCACGATATCCACAGCAGTCCACCAAGACCGAACTGATTTGTGCAGTGATAAATCGAGCGCCAACAAACCGAATCGTTGAAGCCCAACTAGGTGATGCATTCTGTAAGCAGGTATTGGCCAAGTTGAGCAACGCACCAACGACAAACCATTTGCAACAGATTTGGCGTACATACATCACAGAAGACAACGTTCTCCTGCACGTACAGCACCACAAGGAAAACATTCAAAGGTGCATTGTTGTGCCAAACAAGCTTCAAGTGACAGTGATGAAGCAGTGCCATGATGACGCAGCACACATGGACTATAGTAAGACTTTAGACCGAGTGCGCACGAATTATTGGTGGAAACATATGGCGAAGGACATAAAATGGTATATTCAGAGTTGTCATGAATGTCAACTTGTAAATCGCCGTACAGTGCTTGCAAATGGTCCCCTGGGGCATAGGCCTATTCCCCATACCCCATTCGAAGTGATTTCGGCGGACCATGTTGTAGCATTGCCTGCAACAGCAGCTGGAAACACGAATATGATCGTAACTATTGATCACGCTACCCGTTACGTTATAGCAAGAGCAACTCCCTCAGTGTGTGCCAATACTGTCGTGGAATCCTTAGAAGAAGACGTCGTATATCGCTACGGGCCACCCATGATCTATATTTCCGACAATGGTCCGGCCTTTATAGCTAAAAAGACAGCCAGCACTTTGCGAAAGTATGGCGTTACCCACGAGTTTACACCTCCATACACGCCACAAGCGAATGGACTAGTTGAACGGGCGAACCAGACGCTGTGTGCTGCACTGAAGAAGTCGGCAATGAAATTTCCACAGACGTGGGACCAAAGACTGCCTAACATTTTACTTGCCATTAACACAGCAACCCAGAGTACTACCCATTTCTCGCCATTTTATTTGCTTCACGGCTATATGCCTACATTGCCACGCCAGCTGCACTTGGGCCGAGTGTTGGACGAAACTGATCGTCAAGATCAACTTGATAGATTGGCAGAAATACGAGGAGAAGCCAAAGCAAGCATAGAAGAGTCTCACGCAGCAAGTAAAGTAAGATTTGATAAAACTCGCCTCGATACAAAGTTCGAAAGTGGAGAACTAGTAGCCTATGATTGGCCTAAAATAACTGACCATAAACTGTCATCTAAGTTTAAAGGTCCTTATCGGGTTGTTAGACCAATAGGGGCAGTATGCTACCTCATCGAGGAATTAAAGAATCCCAAAGCAACAAAACTGGTTCATGTCCAGGCATTAAAGTCGTATAAGCAGCGGTCTACAGTAGACTCGACGAACTCTGATCACGTCAGTGATCTGGAAAATGAAAACTCGAGCGATGACAGTGATGTGGAGCATGAGGATTCGAGTGAAGACAATGATGACGTCCAAGTCGTTAATTGCGCTGCTGAGAATAGTGATCCAGTTGTAAATGCGGCACATCCAAAGATGTCAATTCGCAATAAGCGTTTAATCAAGATCCCACGACATTTGAAGGACTATGATTTAAGCACAGATTAACTAGACTGTCTGAAATAATGATGGTCTTCTTGGAACGAAGCCAGGGGCAAATGTTAGGACATTATTTCATTGTATTTTTATTTGTTTACATTTTGTTAGTATTCCGCACTATCGTTTCTATTTCCGTTTTGTTAGTCACCTTTTAGTGTTGCTCATGCGAGGGCAGCGCCACTCTTTGTTGTACATACCATAGAACTGTAAATAAACCTTGTAGATTTCTAACTAACAAAGCGAGCAATTTCGTCATCTTGCACCATGAAAGACGCCATCTTCCCCTTCTGGACTGAAGCGAGTTCTTTCGTCATGATTCTGGCAAGAGCGAAGGACGTTCCCGTGCCTTCTGAATTAAAGCGAGCAACTTTTGCATCTGGCTCCACGTAGGCGCTTCCTTGTCTTTGCAAACGAGTTTCTTAAGTACTCGATTAACCAGCACGAAAGATGCTATTCTGCCCTGGATTGAAGTCACCACTTAGTCACGACTCGCCGTCTCTTCGTCCCCTGGCAATATGGAAGATGGTGTCTCGCCTTTGGCTTTGCAGCAGTTTCTCTCATCGATGCAGTACGCCAACTAAACCTCCAATAAAATGTCTGACGGTACAGTTGACTTCTTTCAGCCATCGACATTCTTTAACCTTCTCCCTCTTCCACAAGGTATCAGAGCACACCATCAGTAAACAACTGTTGGTCGTTGCTCCTTCTTGTCCGCCTTTTTTTGAATGCCACCATCTCGTCGTAATCACTCCAAAGAAAAAGATGCTGCCATCTCGAGTTTTCTTCATGCAGGTCTCCTCATCACAATGTGACGGTTGACATAACTCAAAACCATTGAGGCCCAAATCAACAAGCTCCAACCAACAAATTGCGATCTTGGTTGGTCCTTGTTTGTTAGGCAGCCTTTCAAACGTGCTCGGAGCCACAGAAGTAAACCGTTGACATAGGAATTCCAAACCCGGCTTTTCACGGATTCCACCACTCTCACATCCAATGAATTCGACGCCGCTTTCCTTTTCACCATCACCTGTTTGCACAACAATTATCACTCGGTCCATCCATCAACAAGACAACGGCGCCTGTCTTCATTCTACACATCAAGTTTTCCTTCATTAAAGACTTCCAAACCTTAGTTGTCACTGTCGCATACCCACAATGTGGCGACCGATATTTTCAACAAACAAAAAAATAAAGAAAACAGAGGGGGGAAACGAATGGAAACGAACAAAAAATTCACCTATTTTGGTTTCCCTTCAAGCCATGAACAGCACTCTCGTCCCAGTCCGCAAGTTCTCACAACCCTACATGAGGGATCTGATCACCACAGGAAACAAAATCTTGACAGCAGAATCTGTTGTCAACGATTCAACTGCGAAAACATCTGATATATTATCAAAAAAAAAAAAGAACCACAACACGCATGAACACAGGAGAACGGAAAAACTAAACCCCTTGGTAACAACCATGGACGTAAGAAGTCACCTTTCCACCAATCAATGCGAACTTCTTTCATCAAATTGAAGCCCTTGACCAATCACAATGACCTTCTTTCGCCTGACCATCGCCCCGTCATCTTGGTGCTCAGCCACCGCGGACTTCTTTCCACCATCAGATCTTTTCTCTTTACAGGCCACCAGACCCTGAATACATCGAACGCATGGAATTTTTTTCGACGATCAACCAACCTTAACGAAAAATTCCGCAACTCCCGTCACTCTTTCACCAGGACCGTTCTTGCAGACGCCACTCAGGCTCCCATCGACATCTTGTGCCTTTTTTCATTGTCTTCACTGAACCGCAACTTCTCAACTTCGAATCTCAACTGAATATCAGTCTGAAATCAAATGGCTAAAAAATGAAAATTCCAGACTCCTGAAGAATCGCCAAATTTGAAACTGGACCTGGCGTTAACAGCACAATCTCAAAACACCCAAACACTCAATTCGGAAATTTTGCATCTCATTCCGATTGCTCTTTCCACCACTCACAAGCCGCATTACCGTGCCTTTCCTCACATGCTACACCTCTCAAACAGGAACCCTCGTGCTCCGCAAGACCCTCGCTATGTGGAACCTCCCATTGACACAAGCCGTCCGATAGCTCCCCCAAATCCTTCTTTTATTCCGACCATCATCCCCTGGGACGACAGCCACATTCAACCTCCATCTCCTCTGTTGCCGGCTCCACTAACCATGCAACAGCTCGGAAGTTCAAGGAAATCTGGTCAGCAGCCTCCAAAGCCTGCCCACACGAAACATTTGTACGGTATGCTTTGTGGCATTGGGACAATGATTCCTCTTTAAAGCTGATGACCACCTCCTGACCTCCTTCCATGCACAGACAACGACATCCTTTACCTACCATGCCTGGACTGCCGTGCGAAAGGCAGAGGTTACGTCTTTATAGCTTTTGCGCACGGAAATAAACATCTCATTTTCAAAAATTCATTGCCCACAAATTGGAATCAACCCTGCCGAAGACATCAACTCTCTCCTCTCAAATACATTCTTTGGTCTTGCCTCCTTTCAACCCTTTTAACAAAAAAAAAGGAAAACAAGAGAAATCCAGAACACCCCAGGAACTTTCAAGATCCTTCAGACGGAAAAGGACCCCCCCCTTCCTCCCCTTCCAAATCGGACTTGGGGGAGGGAGGGGGAGGAGAGCTTCTTGGGAATTCATAAGAAGAAAGAAGGAGAAACCTTTACAATGACTTCGGAAAGAGGCAGCCAAAATCTTCGGCAAACTATCCTCCAAACAAAAGAACTTTACAATTTACAACGTGAAAGAAAATTACTCAACATCTTTTGATTTTGGATGGAAAAAACTTTTATATCCCCTCCAAGAGAACCAATTCCAAAAAAAAAAAAAAAGACTTCAAGCCAACGCTAGACCCGTCATCAAGAGACAACCAACCAGAAGCTCTTCTACTTCATCAACCCGCTAACAGTTTTGACCTTCAAGCCGAACAACTTCCCCAACAACCTGAAGCCAGGACAACCCGTCTCCCAACTGCATGAACTTTGACAAGTCACCTGCAAGATGTCCGCCAGAACCAACAAGGATCCACATCAGAAAGAGGTAATTATTTTGTCTGTAATATTGGTTATGACGAAATCTTACAAATCCAGGAAGTCTGTTGACTTCAGGGGACACCAGCTTTGGAACCCTAGGGAACCCGTCAAGAAGGTGCCCGCCACCGGTTTGACAAGGTCTAACGTGAATGCAAAAATTCACAGGTAATGTATTTTACACCGCCAGCAAGAAACTTAAATTTGCCAGTGCCCGCGGGGCGGCCCCCCCCTCCCCAGTCAGGGCCGACTGAAATTTGTTTCTTTTACCAAGGAAAATACATTACCGAAGCCCACTCTATCTCCCCTCTTGAGTAACCTTCTGGACGCATCGAGAGAGAACAAAAGATGTGGAGTTTTTGTGGCACGCTCTTTTATAAGAGGAGTGCGCACATGCACACTGGGTTACCAAGCTGACCGGATCCACGGAACCTAAAATCTGAACACAGCATTAAGAGGACATAATGCAAAAATTCACAGGTAGTGTATTTTACTTAGCAAAAGAAACAAACTTCAGCTGGGGGGAGTAGGGAGGGGGGGGCAAATTAAAATTTTTTACTATACTCCTAAAATACTTACCTCCATTTTTTTTTTTATGTTTAATCGTTGGGATTAAATGCCCAAATTTCCAAGCCCCAAATAAATTAAATCTTGTTTACCATTTTGCAACCAACACCAACACAACACCACCTTGCACAGCACCACCTCTTGAGCGACTGTGCCACTAACCTCATTCTTTCATTCGACATCGGGTGAGTTAGATCGGTGAAATCTGCGCTACACCCTGATAAGTTTGCATTGTACACACAGTGCGGGAAACGACTCACACCCCCCTTGATGAACTTCAGGATTTTTAAATGTGAAAATCAGTGTGCTTCACTCTGACTTCGAATGAAAATAGCAGTGAAACAACATGTGACATCGGAGCGGCAGCGTGCCCTGAATAAACTAAACACCTTCGTTTCGCACTACGCCGTAGACGTCATTGTTTCGGAAGCAAATGAAAAGTCACATGAGAAGGCAGGGTAGGGATGGAGTCCAAACCCAACTGCAGCACAAGCATTCAATGGAATGAGTAACATTCTTGAACTTCCCAAAAAAATTTTGTGAAACATGGACACATCACAGACAGCAGTGGACTAGGACTGGAGTCCAAAACTAACTGCAAATTAAGAATGTTGCATTCAATGAAATGAGTAAAATTCTAGAAGTTCTACAAAAATTGTTTACGCAATAAGCTTAGCCAGTTTGCTGACCCTCCGCCAATAGGACAAAATCGGCACATACTGAAGGTTAGTATTTTGCAGATACTAAGAAACAAAAATTGTAACACTGCTTAAAATTAGTTTCTATATCCCTACGAAAATCTCGATTACCTGCAATTTATAGCATTCCCCCTCCCAAAGCTTTCTCCCCCCAAAGAAGTAGTTGTTGGGTAGCTCATCAAACTGCGCGTGCGTGACTAGCCCTCCTGTAAAAGCGCCGGTCCTGGCTTCATCATTCTTCTCTAGGCATGCCAATGCTACATTGTTGCTCTCCCCTGCTCTCGTACCATTCACAGGGTTTGGGGCGACCGCGCTGGGGTCCCTGGGTTCCTTCTGACCATCGGTAATCGTTCTGGGTTGGTTGCATATAAGGCTTAAGCCTGCTTGCGATCTAATTACCTGTTTATCTTGGCCACTCTACCTGGACATCGTGGACTCACCAGCGGTCATTCCAACCGACGACTCTTCCTCGTTACTGAGCTGTTCGTCAGTGCGACCATCATCACCATTTGTTGTTGCTACAGTCCTTCGATGATTCTTCCAGTTGTTGCATTAGGGCTGCGACTTCTCTTCCTCTCTGGTCGTCTTGACCAGTTGACTCCAACGATCGTTGCGTCTGCCGACTCGTATTCTCATTCGCTGGGCCATTCGCCAGTGCTACTATCGCCACCGGCCTTTCGTCGTCCCTTGCCATCGGTCGTTTCTTGCAGTGGTCGTATTTGAGGCCTGCGCTTGCTTGCGACGTACACTGCTTCGTTTACTCGACCACCTCAATTTGGCCACTACGACCTTCGTTGGACCACTCATCAGTGATTCGTTGCTCGTGTAGCGGCGCTTACAGGGTCTTGAAGTGCTTACTGTCTGGCACCGACATCTGGTGAAGTTGCGGTTAAGTTAGAAGTACTCTTAAAGTGACTGTTTTGACTTTTGCGGAAAAACAGCATAGCAGTGTCTACTGCACGGTTAGCAGTAGAGAAACTAAGTCCTAATTACGAAGTTTAGCACTATCTAATTATGGTTCGCTGCCACCATGATGGGTGTGTATTTAATTGCCTACGCGTAGTTTAAAATAAAAATGATTTGTAATTATTTTAACTCTGCAAATTAAATCGGACTCGGAAGTCAAACTGTCGTTTAAAACAACTCTTTTGTATTTTAATAAGACATGAGCAATCAACAATTTACAATTTAACTAGTTTGTTCACAAGAAAAAAACTAAAAGCTTTGAATTAAAAGCACACTTGGATTTACATTAAATCGGCAGGAGAACTAAAATTAATTTTGTTACATAATTTTGACAAGAAAAGTCAACTTGAGTTATCACAACTCTCTAAGTTACAAAATGATCCTTACATTAAATAAACTAGTCCTTGAAAGAAATTAGCAACCCTTGCACTAAAATCACTCAACTATCACACTGAATCAAGATTAGTATTACGTGGAAATAACCATTTGAAAGACTCTGCTTCAACGATAATACACGCTAGATCTGTGATCTTTAGATTATTTAGAAAACACTGAGTTTCCATAAATAAGAAATAAAAGCCGGTTTTTAGGAAGGGGACCTTAAACCCTTAAGTTATGGGAGTCCTAGACCAGAAATGCCGATGGCGGTTGACTACCCATAATTTTCAAATGCTAGAAGTTAAGTTTAAATTTATGACTAAAAATTTAAAAATAATATTCCAAAAATAAATTCAAGTTTAAACTAGTTACCTATGAACTACTACCGTGCCCGGCATGGCAACACTCGGACTGGCAAGACATCTCTGCTCCGACCGTCGTAGTAACCTCTAGCCTTTGAAATCTTGAGCTATGCTATCGATTTCTCTCTGCAGCTTGGTTTTATAGCAGCTCCCTGGACCGGAAGGAGAAGGGCAACCGCGTCCCTGTAGGAGAGCTACTACATAGGGGACTCTAGAGGTGAAGAACAATGGGAGAGGGAGGGACAGAGCCAGCTGTCACTCAGACAGAGGGAACAAAAGGCACTTAGAGCGGCTCTCTTGGATTGGAGGAGAGAATTTTAACTGACTGCTGATAGGAGGAGGAGGGCAGGCAGTGCTTGTAACAAAGGGATTGCCGACTTTAGGAGCAAGCAAGGGAAATTCAAAATCTTGGCAGTTTGGAAGCTTTGGAAATTGCATACGTGGGGGGGGGGGAACGAAGTTTGTTGCTCAAAATAAAATAAACAGTTTAATAAAAGGAAAAGGCTTTTGCTGTACATTCGGATGAGGTTACTATGGCCGAAGCCCTGAAATAAATACAAGATATAACACTAAAATGTCCGGTAAATTAAAATCGTAGTTTTTGCCATTTTTGGACGAGGTAGAGTTCATGGGAAAAAATTACGTTAATGATTGCTTTATAAGCACTAAGCAAAAGATTAATATGAACCAGCTTTTGTTTGAATGCTATAACGCATTAATTTAAAGTATTATTGCAGCCGTAGATAATAACAAGAGTGCAATCGAGGTTTTCATGATTCCTAAAATCGTCACCTTAGTATAGAATAAAAAAGTCGAGTACGGGTGCTCTTTTACATGTATGTGGTTGATGCCTATTGACAGCCCCTCCTACAACAACACTAAGCTAGTCAGCTTTATGCCTAAAAGAAATTCAAGATGAAAAATACATATTTACAATTTTTCGGAAAACGGCGACGTGAATTTGCGTGCGGTATCGCTTAGTTTGAGCACTTTTTCAAATTGCTGTTGAGACTAAAGTAGGATGAATTTTAATGTTCGGTTTCCGTGGAATCGTAGACAGACTTCAGGGCTATTAAAGGGTGAAAACCAGAGTCGATTTGGTCCATTTTCCAGGGAGACACATCAGTTTGAAGTTGGAGATCCTTTGGGAAAAGGCCTAGCGCTAGCGAGCGCTAAGAAAAAAAAAATTTGAGTCCCCGAGTTTTTTGAAATTTGGTGCCGGTTCTCCTAACCAATCAGGATTTTGTCATCCTACCTTTACATGCCCCCATACGGGAGATTTTATTTGGGGTTCTTGATGAACGCCAAATAAAAGCCTAAAACAAAAAGTTCGTGCATACGGGAATGCCACAATACTAGCTGCCAAGCCATGTAACTAAATTTGCAAAGAAATACCCTTCATTCATGCAATCATCAAACAACATAAAAAGTTCAACTACTATAGAGTTTGTCCTTTTCCATTTAATTAAAAAATGCGAGGAAAAAAGTTTTGAGCTACTTTGTCCTAGGTCCGGATCGAATACAAGTTTTAGAAGTACACTAATTTTACGTAAAATAAAATTGCCAAGTTTAGTTCTCGTTTGTGTGATTTTGTCGCAAAGTTAAATTAACGCAAAATTTACAAGGTTAAAACACTAGTTTTACAGAAACAAACGTTATTGGTGGTCCACGCTGCCTGAGCAGGAATATCGTGCACACCGTTTGAATATTTAAGCAAAATATAAAGGAGGTCCTTTGGAAAAAGGCCTAGCGTTAGCGAGCGCTAGCGCTAAGAAAAAAAAATTTGAGTCCCCGAGTTTTTTATCTTTGGTGCCGGTTCTCCTAACCAATCAGGATTTTGTCATCCTACCTTTACACTCCTGCCGTCCGTCTTCAACACCTGCAGTCCCTTCGGGTCTGCCATTTGCACTGAATGTTGCTTCGGTGTCCAGTTTTCTGCTGCCTCGACTGACCGCTGCCTCCTGCTGTTCGTCTCCAAACATTCAGTCCCCAGGACGGGCATCCACTCCTCAAGAACAACTCAAGTGCGGCTTCGCTTGCCCTGGGGTCGTTTCTTTGCAGTGGTCGTATTTGAGGCTTGCCCTTGCTAACGACCTACACTGCTTTCTTGCCTAGTTCAGCATGCACCTTCTTAAGCAACTCATGTTCTACCAGCCTGCATGAAAACTTTTGTTACTTGGCGGTGGTTGTATTTTAGGCTCACGCATGCTTGCGACCTATACTGCGTCACCAGCTCGACCACCTCGCATGGACATCGGGCCCTTCGTTGGCCTTCATTGGTGACCCACTGTCGCATCTGCCACCTACCATTCATCTTCAATGCCTTAGTCCCTTTGGACTTGTCCTTCGCACCGAGCGTCGCCTTGGTGTCCTGTTTGGCTGCCGCCTTAAATGTCTGTTCGGCGACCGCACTTCCAGTCAACACTACTACTAAATGGCTGGGAGTTTTCCACGGTCGCCTGCGTCTTTGTCTGTCACTCCGAATCGCCTTCGCAACAGATCTTCCAGGATTTCTCGAGCAGCACTCCTCGTTCATCATTGATCGTCGGCTTTTCCTTCACCAGCAGCCATTCGCATGCCTTCACCCTTTCAATAGTTCTGATGTTCCCTTCGCACCATCTGCAGCTTTGGTAGCCAGTCCTGTTGCTGTTCTTCTGGCTTAACGGCTATTCTTCTGCTCTTTTGTCTCATTTCCAAGCACCTGTCGTTGTATGAGGGATTTGCAAGTTGTACCTCCTCAGTACCTTGGTTCCCTTCCGTTAAGACCATCGCCTCGGTTGTTGTACGACCATCAGTGCGACCGTCATCTTCTTCAGTTTACAGGCCTATCTCGGGCTACTAACCCTTGTTTTCTCAACTGTCACCCTCTGGCGGTCCTTTGCCTTTCACGTGGCCTTTGGCCCTCGTCTGTTACGCTCCGCTCCCGGTTTCCTTCTCAACTAGTTAACTTGTTACCTTGCGACCGTCTACTTCTGGATTCCACGGTCGCCATCATCACGATACAAACGGGGACTCTACGCACATTTTAAGCCCAACCACAAGTCCGTGAGACCTCTGTGAGCCGAGCTATTCGAAAAAGACCCTCACAGCCATTCCTGATTCATCCCTTGTTTTTTCGTTCCACTGATACAACAATTACCTGTCTCTGCTGCTCCGTCATTGACACCTTCGCTTTTCAGACTAATACCTGCTGTTGCGCTCCAGACTAACGTCCTTCATTGCTGCTGTTGCGCTCTCTTTAGACGGACGTCCATCTACACCATCCGTCCTGCTTTCCTTCATTCAGAAATGGCAACCACCTTTAGGTTTCCTGACCGTTAAATCTTACCACTTCAACAAAACAAGGTTGCATGACCGTAACACCAGACATCTTCAGCTTGCATTGCCACCAACGGTTGCGTCCACCACCATTCGTTCGTTCCACGAACCAGGACCACCTTCCGGGACACTGTCTCCACATGTCGGCACTGTTCCTCTTCGTTCACCTTGTCCTCATCTCCCTTGTGGTTTGTCGTCCTTCATCCTCCCTCTCCAGGTACCGTGTTTGCCAGTCGTACTCAGCTCGCAAGGATGGGGATGGGAGGGGGGTCTACGACCATTACTGGATCTTTTCACCAGACAGCATGGTACCTGGACTGGACCTTTGCCTTTGGCACTACTGCTACTGCGATGAGTACTCCTTGCTTGTCATTCTGTGAACGGCTGATACACTTCAGCTTCACCGGCTTATTTGTTCCATCCGTATTGAACCTTCGTCATCCTTCGTCTTTTATCCAGTTATCACCGCTGCCACGGAGAATGTTCCTTTCGTTGTCTCTTCTACCAACCGAAGGTCTCGCGCACTGTGTACCCTGTGTTCGTCACCAGGCTTCGTTCCTGGACCTTCCAACTTTCGGTCCCGGCTTTGCAGAAGCAGTCTCTTTCTTCCATAATAAGGCAATTATCGGGGAAGACTGAGCCCTGATTAAAACTCACCAAGAGAAATCCATATTCCGCTCCACCTAGAAGGTTTGCAAACGAACCAAGAATCTTCTCGCTTCTCTTGTGGCAACAAAGGGTGCCCTTTCGTCGGCTATGTCCTAGAGGATTGTGTCTCCATCCACGTCCGGGGAACACAAGTGCCCTTTCGTCGAACGATAAGTCATCACAACCGCTAACTCATCCCGCCGGAAGTTCACAGGCTAATGGCATTCTACCACAAAACCACCCTCTCGCTCAGCAATCATTCCTTCCCATTGCCCCTATGGTCCCTTGCTAACTTTTGCCGTTCAGAACCTAATCATCCTTACAGATATGGACATGCCAGCGGTCGCCTCTCCTTCGATTCTACATGATGTCTTTAAGCAAGCATCTTTCACTTCCGATTCTTATTTCTACTCGCAACGACCCTACGAACAGCTGTCGTTCATACCCTGCAATTACCTCATGACGACCTTCTCCCGCAGCCCACACCTACTTGCTCCAGTCTGCTGCATTTGACACAGCAACCATCAGCTTTGCGTCAGCGTCAGCACACGGCCGCAAACGTACGGTTTGTCTCTCTTGCCATTTTCAAGTCTTGTTTTTCGCCATTGCTGGCTTACCAGTCTCAGAGCCTTCCGATCGGTTCCCTTTCCACAACTCGCAGGGCTCTGTATGGCCGTTCACCACCAACAGCATTTCATGTTGCTAATACTTTACACGAACCTAATTCTTTGGAACTTGGCAGTTCCCTTATTAGACCTGTATTTTCAATTAGAAATGAAAATGACACTTGCCTCACTGTGCATCCTACAATTCTGTCTTCTTCGCTAGCTGTGTGAGTCCCTCGTGCCAATCAGGGTTTCGATGAAGCCTGCTACACCTTCCCCTTTGTCAGGGTCTTCGCCAACTTCTACTGCTAATACAGTTCAGGATTTTCCTGCTCCTGTCATTCGCTTGCTGACAACTTGGGCCTTGGCATCCACCTCCTCTTTATTCCAGGTCCTTAAAGCAGATTCTGTTTGACATCCCGAAGACGCTGCACAGCTCATTCACACATCTTCGGGACCATACATTTTTTCCGAAGACGACAACATGCCGTTCGTCAGCTTCTAGCGCACGGTGTTGTACACAAGCCAGGGAGTTGCCCTATGCGTCCGTATGCACCAATAAAACCCTGTACCAAAGTTTGTGCTACTTTTCTTCCACCCTTCACTCGTGGGCAGCAGCACCTGTCTTTTGTAGACCTTCACAGCGACCGTCCTGAGTCACTCATCGCTGGGATGCCTCTACATCCGACCTCTGTTCTTCTGCATTTCTTGTTTCTTGAAACAGATGTCTACTAGCGCCATTCGCCCTTCACAAGTTTCCTTCCCGACCTCCAGGCCATCTTTTATCGGACATCTTTTTCATCGCCTCCGCTCCAAGGCCCCGCCTCCTCAGGTATTCCAAACCCATTCAGCTTTATTCTTATCTATCCAGGCTTGATCAGAGGACGTCCACCTCTTCCTTCCTTCACCCGTTCATCGTCCTTTACTCTTCGCTCTACGGATTTGGGACGCTTCTGCTCAACATGCGTTTTGTGGTTCAATGGGTCTCTTTGTATTCTCCATCACCAACTTGTTTCTTCCGCACTGGGGAATTACCCCATCCAATAACTGTCCTCAGGTCATCTACTCCTTCGTCGTTCTACTTTCCAGAAAACACGTTCGTCGAGCCATACGTTCACCTCCATCCAGATGTCAATCAAGCCGTTCGTTCGTTCAAACCATTTGTCCAGTCATACCGTTTGTCCATCTGTGCCTCCAGCATCTCTTCTCATCACCACCACTCAGAAAGGCATTCAGCTATCTGTTTATGGTTATGGTTGTTGGTCCTTCGCCCGTCTGAACCCGTAAGCTTCTCCAACGGCCTCTGAATTTCTTCAACTGTGTTATCATATGGTCGTTGGGTCTTTGACCATAGCAGCCATTGGATACCCTCGTCCCTCTGTTATTCTCGAGCCTTGACAAGACAAACACATACACAGGCGACCCCTGTTGTGCGTGGTCTGATTGAGGATGCGTGCATTAACTACAAGACAAGGATAATGCCTTATTTCACATGGATCTGGTTCATGGAAGTGCGTTCGCCGCCGTTCGTCTGTACACCTCCTGCGCTTCGGGTTCACAGAGTCTGGCGATTCTGGGGCAGCCAGCTCTTAGCTAAGGTACCCGTTACTATGGTCCCACCAACCATCGTGGACCAGGTCAGTTGCAATGCTATAAATAGTAGGTAATGTTTATTTTCGTCTGCATAAGAAACATCAAAATACCAGAAGCACCTGGTTGATTTTGGTTTCTATTGCACTCCCGAAAATATACATTACCTGTACCTGTCGTACCTTCCCTCTCGAGTTAGTAACACATTGAGAGGTACGAAAGCTGAAGCCAGGTCTAGGGCTGGCACTTTTGTAGGAGGGCTGCGTCGTGCATGCACAGTTAAATAAGCTACCGACCTAGGCAGGGAGGGCAATGCTAAAAATTTCAGGTAATGTACATTTTTTGTTGGGCAATAGAAACCAAAATCAACCAGGTAGCCCTCGTATTTCGATTTTTTTACTATCCTAAAATACTTATCTTCAGTGGAACCCACCCATGCTCCTTGCTAAAAGAACCCAACGGTTTCCTGAATGAGGCTTAAAAGTTCAAAACGATACGAGGAATAAGGCTGCTGTGCTTGCATAAATTCTACGCGACGGCAGCACTCCTAGTGGGGGATTAGCTAAGCTTATCTAAATGGGATTTAAAATGGATTTTAACAATTTTAAATTGATTTTGGGCATAAAATAGCAAATCAAGATGATTAAAGCACATACTGAAGGTAAATATTTTAGGATAGTAAAAACTAATTTGTAGCAGTGTTAAAATTTTCGTTTTTTTTCCCGAGGCCTTAATAATGAAAGTCGGATTTTTAGGAAGGGACCCTTAAAACCCTGACAGATATGGGGAGACTAGAAACCAAAGTGGCAAAATCCCCATATTAAACATCAACGCCAATCAATTTTAACTTTAAAATTAAAAAAGTCAAAGTTAATCTAGTTGCTACCTTGTGCCCGGCATGGCATTTTGTCGCATTGAAGAACACCGTCGACCTCTAAACCAGCGTAGTGACATTTGGCTTTGGTGTTTGGCTTTTGTGATAATGACCTTTGGTGTCTGAGCTATGCTATCGATGGCTGACACTGCTGGGGTTTTATACCGTAAATCGCGTATTAAACGCCCAGTTAATGCTAACGCCCAGCCCCCTAAAATGCTTGAAGGTCAAAAATCGTAATAAACTGTTGTTGACTCCCACCCCTTAAAAATAATCGATTTTCAGTGGCAAATTTAACTAAAATCTTATTCAGTTTTAACGAAATCAACGTTTCATCCACTTAATCTTGGTTTTTCTGTGCCAAAATTAAATAAAAGCTTCATACATTTAACAAAATCAACTTTATCCAACACGATTCACGGGAGCATTTGTAATCACGGAAACTTCGGAAATATTAGGAGTCCATGTCTCGGTCAGCTGGATTCAACCGGCTAGTACCGTAAATCGTGTATTAAACGCCCATGGGCTTGTACAATTAATTTGTCTAAAATTGGAGGGTGGGCGTTAAAAACAAGTATTATCTATTTTCTAAACTAATTTCTATCCAGGGAGGGAGTTTTCTATCACGTATAAGTCGGCGATAATGTGGTCATTTGCGTGCGTGATCTGGATTCAATCTAGCATTAACACAATTTTTTTTTCTTATTTATTCACAAATTTAGGTTCTTGTATACTCTCTCCTCCAAAATGTAACATAATTCGTAGCTAAAACTAATTTCTAACCATAAAAATTTTCGGTAACATGTGCGGAACAAGATCGTAAACAAGATTAGGCTTCAAAGTAAGCGAAGTGACATTTTTAAGATTAGGCTAATCATTAACGTGCGTGATCTGGATTCAGTCTAGCTGCTTTCCTTGCGCCCCTGAAGGAACTGATTCGGCTCAGTCAACTTCTGCTGAGGCTACTGTGTTTCGTTTACGATCTTACATCCCACGTTCGTTTTCACTTCAATGATGCCAGTGGGATCTGAACTGAGCGCTACCTCAGTCATTATTCTCTTCGGTCACAATCGCTCACTGGCACTCACCTTCACGACTGGTTGGGCTACGACCCTAGTCTTCTCACAAAAGATCTGATGGTCCCTGCACGGCAGGCACTCCCTCCAGTTGCACATTACTGTCTTTTACAGCAGCGGACACCAGCCCAGCATTCGAAACAACTTGCTTTCTCCATCACATCATCGAGGAGACAGCTAAACTGTTGTCAACTGTCCCGGAGAACTGTCTTAATTGTTCCTTGGCTACTAGCAAGTCCATCCGACCATCACAGCACAGGTGTCTGTAGTTTGGTCCCCTCTTACACCACATTTTTCCAGGAGAACCTTAGTACTGCGACTGGCATTTGGGCATGTTTAGAGAACACCAGGAATGACTCGCCTTTACCACCGAATCGTCGAGAGGGTGACCACAGTATTCTCGGTTGCTTCCACAATTCGCCCTCGTTGGCTGTTTCCAACGAGCCTGTCTTTGACAATTTCACCCTACTTTCTCTCCAAGACTCTTCACGCCCTCTAGTCGTGGGGCAAGATGGCCTGATGGTTAGCACGACCGTCTCGTGTGCCAGAGGTCCCTGGTTCGAGTCCGTCCTCAGCCACCTCTGGCATTTTCGTGAAGAGAAGGCCGGGCCCTATGATGTCTCGTGTTCGTGTTGATTGTGGCATGTAAAAGAATCTAGGAATTTCCGATGGGATTTACCTAGCAAAATTGTGCCTCTCTCCTTCTGGCGCTACGGCTGTGTGCACGGCTAAAGCTAAAGCCCTGTCTAGTCATCCACCGTACATAACGAGATATCGGTCGGCTCCTTATCCTAGTCCAGCGGCGCAAGTCGCACCTTTTTCTTATTCTCAGGCTATGACCATGACCGGGTCATACACAGGACTAGATATGAGACCCTAGGTCCTTGCGAGATCATGACAACCCTTCGTTCCTGCTCTAAGTTGGTCCCACGTTCGTTTCGACCTTTTTAATTGACGAGCAATGACGCCCTGACTGTGATTTTTCGCATCATTTTCGGGCCCTTCAAGATTATCATGCACTGGTCCTCTTCAGTGTCATAACCAGTCATAGTGCTTTAATAATTCACGCTATTCTGTTCATTATGATAACTGTATTTTACAACTGTCTATCATTAGGACTGACTGCCCATGCCCACAAAAAACCATTCGGGCCATCCAGCCCTGGCCATGACTCAGCTATGCAGTCGTACCTTTCCGCTTGCATGAAAGCAACCTGTTGTTCCCGCCATTGGCTTCCATAAACCATTCGGACCATCCTGGCCCAACAGCTCACTTCACCATGCGGTCGCTCTCTCCTCCGAACAAGTTAAGACGCTGTCCGAATTACGAAATGGTTGTCAGCCGACGACCATGTCTGGGCCGCTCTGCCAATGAACTCCTTGTGGCTCACGTCACCCACCAGGGCTGTCCTCTCGCTGCCCTTTTCTAAATCGACGATCCTCTCCAAACAAGACAACGACTGCAAGCAAGTAAGACAACCACCGCATGGGTCCAGGACCATTTCCCACTTCCGTAAGGTAATCTGAGCTATCAGTTTCAGTTATAGCTGTTTTAACCTTAGCCCTTGAACCTATAAGCAGCCATAACCAGCGCACCTATAAATATCCACAAAATCCGACCAAAGCAAACGAAAGAACAACGTGACATGACGCCTATAATGCGACCGACGCCTGGGCCCGAGACCAGACGAATTTGAAGACTAAGACACAAGACTACAGTGGACCATTTTTTCAATGGCGCCACTCGTCCCCTTCCGTTTCCCGCCTACACAACAGTCACTCCAGATCACAGTCCCACCTCGGGCCCACATGGACAGGCGAACAACTTGGTCACAGTTCGGTCTGGTCCCTATAATACTTAGTTCACTGAATCTGTTGATTCTGGGGCAGCCAGCTCGTAGCACGGGCAGCCGTTACCATGGTCCCATCACCACAGATGACGAGGTCTGATATAATGCTATACAAGACAGGTAATTTATATTTTCGTCAGCCTATAAAAACATCAATTTACCAGGGAGGAGTACCTGGTTAAAATTGGTTTTTATTCCCTATGAAAATATACATTGCCTAATTTATTAGCATATCCTTCCTGTTGGAGCTCTCAACCCCTAGAGATGAAAGTTGACTTCCCTGCCGAGCTCGTAGCTTCCCTTACTGTGCATACGCAGGCCTAAGTATATAAGCAGCTCGCAATGAGCATTCCTCGTTTTTCTTCCTAGGGCACCACCACGTGTGATTGTCTTCTCCAGGTCTCCCTGAACTATCTTCATGAAGAGGACTGTGCACAGGGTCTCCTACACCCGTGGACCGCAACACGATTCCTGAAGAGATCCATCTCTACAGTTCGACGGGCCTTCCCTCGGTTCCAGAAAAGGAACGTGGTCATGGAGGAACTGCATCTGCACAGTTTGCACAGTGGGGGAGGGGGGAAGCTCTCTGCACTGGGGACCGTACCTGCTGAACAAACAGCGCTTGTTTACTACTTTGGATTAAAAGCTACAGACCGTCTACATTTTCTCAAAAAAAAAGGAACAACCCCTCCTTTTTCTGGTATTTTCAACGTTTCGATCCTTTCTTGGCTCGAAATGGGGGGAGGGGCTGCTATAACCTCCACTAGACCCCTCTCTATTGCCAATTCTCCAACGACACACCAGACTGGGTCTATATGCACTATACCAAGATTGACATACTGTCACCGCCATCTTCTTTACCTCAGTCCCCACTTTGTTTCTTCTTCGTTCATCAACGGTAACCACGGTCGCTTTACCTAGCAATCCCACAGAGCCCAAGCCCAGGGCCGGATTAAGGGGGGTGCTTTGGGTGCTGAAGCGCCCGGGCCACAGGCCTCAAGGGGGCCTCACAGTCACGGGAAAATAAATGCAGGTACTATTTTAGGCAGCCCAAAGTTAATTACGTGGTTTCAGAGGCGTTTTTTCTTAGCGCATGAAACATTTTAGATGACACTGTCTTAAAAAAATTGCTATTACGAATCAACTCTTTCACCAATCTCTTCCTGGTGCCGATGACCAGATGTGCTTTTTGCTCCATTCGCGTGATCGCCTTGAAACTAATCTAAGGGCTGTTCAGAGGCTTGTCACAAGTTTAAACGTGGATGTAAAGAAAGACTTTTGTCAATGTGCAACATTTGCATGCTGTACCAGGCATTAAAACATTTATATTACACTCCATAACAAAATATAAGTAACTGAAGTTTTTTGTTTGATAAATAAAATAAAAAAACATGCACGCATCTGAAAAATCTCGGATAAAAGTAAAATTCAAAAAAAAAACCACCCGTTAATTTTTTTTTAGCCAGTCCAGAGAACCACTTAATTAATAATATTTAGCAGCCTTAAATTAAAAAAAAATTTTTTTATGCTGTTTAAAAAAATGTATTGTTAAAAAAAAATCCTTTTTTGCAAGACGGGGTGGGGGGGGATAGGGCCACATTAAAACTTTAGCACCAGGCCTCTACAAGATTTAATCCGGCCCTGCCCAAGCCTGCTACATCTCCATCTGCCCGTCCCACGAATAGATCAGATTCCTTAGTCCGGCTGATTTCCTAGGTAACTTGACCGCCTGTGTGCTGTGTACCACCTCTTCTCTAGTTGCTTGTAAAGGATTTTCCGTTTTCTGGCAACCGCAGCTTTGTTTTACTGTTTGTCTTCTGTTCCTTGACTGAACCTGGCTCTTCACCTTTGCAGGGCTTACAGCGGCCGCTTCACACGGCAAATGGAGTATGCTGACAAGACCAAGGCCGAGTTATTGCTAGCCCTACCTGCAGTCTCCTCTTAGTGCCATGTTCGTCTGGTGTTTTCTCTTTGACAACTGCACCCTTACAGTGGTTTGGCCTTTTCATTTGCTAACCATAGGTCTCGCCTTCGACCCCACATTCACTGCGCATTACTGGATCACCGACCACTTGGGACTCGGTTCCTGGTCGCCTGCCAGCAGCTCCTCCTTCATCTACCACTGTCTATGATGCATCTTTAAACTGATACTCACTCTTTGGCCCCTCTAATCCAACATCTTGGGGCCCTTTTCCCTATGTCCTTTAATTGATCCACCGTTTCTTCATGCCCGAAACATCCACCGGTTCCGGTCGTTTCATCACTTACTCCACCAGTTACTTCGTCTCTCCCAATGCCAGTACCCTCTACGATTCCATTGATCCCCACTGGACTTCCACACGACTTCCACAATCACCCTATTCTCCGATTTCCATTTATGGTTCCTTCCTTCATAGTATTTGCCTGGAACCGACGGACCCCGCCTAAATTACCTTTACTGTCACTTCACTCCTTTTCAGTAATTTATCCGCAAGTCCAACTCACCAGTTCCTGCAAAACTTGGTCGTCTTTTGGGCCACAGTGACACTCTCCGAACTTGAACCTTCTGTTACGAAACAACTTTTGATGGTTATCTCCCATCCCTTCGACGCCTCCATGGACGGTGTGATACTGTGCAACCCCCAAGACCGGATGATCCCCCTGTGATCACCGATCCATCGATTGTCCGAGGCGCTACACGGGTCCCTCACCATCACATGCCTACGGCCCCGGATTCCCTGTTCCGCAGTTTCTTTACACCATCGAGCCCATGATCAATACATGGTCCTCCGCTTCCACTTCCTTGGCCGTCCCTGAGGTTAGTACCTACAGTGTGGGGCAACATGACGATGCCACCACATTCATACCGGCTCCCCGTTCGGAAGCCTGCACCGTGTTCTATCGTACACCAACTACCGACATCAGACCTCTGGCATTGCTCTTACATTCCGGGTCTTCCCCAGCCTCAGAACACCTATGCACTGACATACCAGTTCTTTCAATTTACCTTTTTAAGGACTCGCCAAGGTTGTGCTATGTGCCTTCTACTCGGCCTTGATTCTACGAACACACGCACTCCAGTCCTTCTTTCCACTCGAATGTTGCAGACATCTCTCTGCGATTCCGGTTCCTCACAACGAAACCTCTCCCTCAAGCAGAGACAAGATGCCACCTCGACATACTTCCTTGTCCTTGTGAGAAATTCGCTCGTTGTAATTCCAACCCACTCACGAGCCGCGACCTCTTCTGTGTCTTCACTCTTTCGATTAATTCCTTGTCCCCTTTCACGGGTCTTCAAGTTTACATTCTGCGCTCTATACCAATCGTCAGACGTACCAGCTGCTTTGGCATGTTCCTCCAAACAACTATGGCTCTTACATAACCATGTTCTTCACGATCCGCTGTACTACCAGTCAATTCTAAAATCCACGCCTCGGACACTCCCACTCCTGCGAACCACGTCTTGGACCCTACCAGTTTCATCCACCTTGAGTCTATCCTTTCATTTTTCAGGCCCAGAACGTGATCCCTATCCATTCAGTTTGTGACCTATGCAATGACGAGCCACAACCACGTTCCCTCAGACCTTCGTGGAAGCATCATCGAGCCTCACTGTCCCCATCACGTTGAGAGCTCTTCCTTGCCTCCGCCTTCGACGATTCACTTTTGGGCCACCGTCACTTTTCCATCCTCCCATCGTCTGACTCTCCACTGATCCGCCTTCGATCCCAATGTCTTGCTATGTAGCAAGTCTACATTTCCAGTCACGGTCTCTGTCCAGTCTTCCTTACTTTCTTCGTCAGGTCACTTCTGATGGATGGAGCTCGGTTCACAGGATCTGGTTGATTCTGGGGTCGCCGGCTCGTTGCACAGTGCCTGTTATTTTTGGCCCACTGCCAGGTGACGAAGTCTGCTAATTATGCTAATAAATTAGGTAACATATATTATCATCGGCAATAAAAACATACCAGACATTTCTATTTTGAAAGCCGACAGACTCATTTTACTCTGGCTAAAAAATTGTGAAAAGAGTACTAACGCTATGCCAGAAAAGAAACAACCAAAAACAATGATGGTTTAGCGAATTTTCGGTAGTATAATATGCTTACAGAGAACATCCACTACCTTCATCAGGCAAAAAGGCATGAGTCCACGAGCACATGCTAGCACTTGATCAAAAAGACCCACAAAATGGGGTAGCCATGCATCACGTCAAGTTCCAACACGACATCGCCTGGAACAATACACACGTGCTCCTCACATCTAACACCTCCAGTGACGCACACCTCCAAGCCCTAGAATGCATGGCCATTCAACTATTCCAGTCTAAAAGAAGACCACTCATGAATTTACAGGAACCAGCACATAAAAATATCCAGAAAATCACTACACCTGAACTGACAGCAAGCCTCTCCAAGAAATGGCACAAACTGCTGACTCCTACTTCAACAACGAATAAGCAGCACAAGTTTGAAGCACGAGATGGCAGCACCATCCAAACGGCCAACGGCAGCGAAATTCAAACATAAACTCTAGCATGTAGTCGTTATTTTAGTGCGTGCTCGTACACTTTTTGCCTGATGAAGGTAGTGGATGTTCTCTGTAAGCATATTATACTACCGAAAATTCGCTAAACCATCATTGTTTTTGGTTGTTTCTTTTCTGGCATAGCGTTAGTCCTCTTTTCACGATGGTTAATTTCTGTTTTTTTTTTTTTACCTGGCTGAAAATGTACCAAGGTTACATGGAGAAAGAAAGATGAGGAATGCTCCACTGTGAGCTGCTTATATACTAAAGCCTGCGCCCGCGCATGCGCAGTAAGGGGGGCTACGAGCCCGGCAGGGAAGTCAACTTTCATCTCTAGGGGGTTGAGAGGTCCAACAGGAAGGATATGCTAATAAATTAGGTAATGTATATTTTCAATCAGGCATCTAAAACAGAAATTAACCAGGCCATACTCTGGTATTTCTATGTTTTTATTGCATAACCGAGCATATACATTACCTTTACCCGCCCAGCCTCACCGCTGCATTATCATGGTATTGGCCAGAGGAAGAAAGATAAAGCCGAGTTTGAGGCTTTTATACGTACAGGCCTGTGTCAGCGCATGCGCAGAGCTACAAGACTGGCAGGGAAGCAAGCTAGTTATCTTTGGGGTAAAATTGCATCTAAGCAAGGGAATGCTATAAAAGACAGGTAATGTATATTTTCGGTTAGGTGATAAAAACAATTTTAACCAGGTTTCTCTGGTAAATTGATGTTACATGGTTTGAACTAGTTTCAGTTTACTTTCAAGTGATAAAGAAGCGTTCTATAACAGCACCAAAAACAGATTTACATTAAATCGACATACTGCAACTCTTTCTGTAGTTACAAGATTTTGACAAGAATCAAAGTTTGTTTGTTCACTAAGTACGTTCAAGAAATAAGTATCCTGCTGAGTTCAAGTAATCTTTCACTTTCCAATCGACTACGAATTATTAGGGTTCTACCACTGAAGGCCTAGCTGCTTCAATTATAATCGTCTAATGATTCAGTGAATCAAATTTAAGTTAACACTGTGGTTAAAATAAAAGGAAATAAAGCTGGTTTTTAGGAAGGGACCATGAACCCTTAAGTTTATGGGGAGATAAAGTCGAAAATGCCGAAGGCTTATGTCCCCATAAATCGTGCTATAAGACAAGTCAAATTTAAGTTATACTAGAGAATTTAGAATATCTGTCCTAAAGTTTCAAAGTTTTAAGTTAAACTATCTAAGTCGCTAACTACTGCCTGTGCCCGGCATGGCAATTGTGGTGGAGACATCCCGATCCCCTGACCGGCATAGTGACTTGTGGCTTTTAGTCAGTGAGCTATGCTATCGATACAGCGTTACTGGTCTGTTGTATACTTGTAGGTCGGCTCCAATTCTACCCAGAATGGACGTTTAGGAGAGCTAGGTACCTGTGATTGGCTGAGGGCCTTGAGAAAACTGGAAAGTAGGCGAAGCAAGTGCTTGGAGCAGCTTGATTGACACTTGGCTGGCTGTGAAGTCATTTGAAGGATGCAGGGATTGTTAGAGAAGGTTTAAAACCAGTGTCTTTGGTTATAAAACGAACATAGCCTCGATTTATATTAAAACTGAGTGGATAATAGCTCTGTTATATACAAATGCAGTTTAATAGAAGGATAAAGCCATTTGGTTGCATTCCAACGTCACTGTCAGGGGATTTTTGGGGGATGAGAATCCCAAATCAAATTTCGGTATTTTTACCGGTAAAATGATTTGTCCACAGGTAGCATTGGTGAGAAATGATTAAATGCTGATGCATAAATAAAATTTTAAATAGTCCAGCTAGAATGCTGTTACGTTTTTAAGCTAAATAGTTATTAAATGAAGCAGTTAATACTTTTTATATGCCGATAAAAATATGCCTTACCTGCCTTTTTATTGTTAGCAAATCTTCCCTGTTTTGTGGCTGAATCCTTAGAGATGAAAAGTTGGCTTTTCTGCTGTGCTCGCAGCTTTCCCTTCATTGCGCATGCGTTAGCACAGGCCTCTGTATATAATCACTCGTGTCGGAGCATTTGTCATCTTTTTTCCTAGGGCGCCACGACGTGTGGTCGTCTCCTGGCTCTCCCGTCTCCCGCTGTCTCCGGTTACCTTCGGCTTCTCATCAGTACTCATTATCCATGGCGACCAGACCTTGTTCCCCTCCACTACGGACCTCCGATGATTCTGTCAATTTGGAAACCCAACAAGTCTCTTCTTCACCCTTCGTGCCACCACAGCTTCGCCGTTCCAGCTCTTTCTCTGGTTCCCCGCCAACCGACATGCACCGATGTTTCCATCCTCACCAGGATTCAGCACCCGCCTCATCTCTCGCAAGCTGCACCACCCTGCCGGTCGGGTCATCTTCCTTCGAAACCTCTTCGAGCCCCCGGACCCCGGAATCTGCCAAACTTCTGCCGACTCCCGGCGGCGCTACACTGTCTTCTCGGTGCGTCGTTCCGATTCTCTGTTCGTCAATCACCACGACCACGGATGGTTAACTCACGCGATGCTTCCACCGTGACACTCTCCCCTGCGATCGCATCAACATCCACTTTTTTCCCGGTGCCTTTTCCGCAATTCTGGTTTACAGTCACCGAAGCCCCGATACTACCTTCAGTTCAATGCGACCCATGGTCTTCTCCCTTTGGTTGCTGTTTCCCCGGTTCACAAGCCTCTGTATCGCACGACAGTTCTACAGCTTCGCCGTCTCCACCATCTTCTATGGTAACAGCCTCCTCACCATGCCTTCTCTGCTGTCATCTAACCTTGGGATCAACGGACTGTCCGTTGCTTCCGTCTCCAACGCCCGGTCCCTACGCCGCGGTCCCCCATCAAAGCTCACCAGACTTTTTATCACTCATTCAACGGTCACCAGTCCACATCTTCAGACAAGTCCCTCCGGTTGCCGGCATCACAAGACTGATCCCACGGTCCACCATTGCCAAAGCTTCCTTGGTCGACCTTTCCCTGAACACCATTCACCATTGCACACCGCGAAGCACCAGCCTCCTGCACGGACGCTTTCACTCCTCCGTCACTTTCGTTCGCGATTTCCTGGTGTCCAAAGTCTTCCGTCTCGATCACCACTTCCTCTACCCTTTTGTAAGAGGAGGTAACTCGCCAGCCGCAGTTACCTCTTTACTGAACCAGCATTGTACTCTTCAGTGTTCCTGGTCTCCTTTCATTTAAAAAAAAAAACACAAAGAAACAAATAATAAACGACGACCTCGTCATCATCACTATCATGAATATATAGCCGCACACAGACGGGCACTGACTCTGTAACACCATCCAGCGTTCTGTGAGGAGTTTAATATGTTTTCCTCAACAGATCCACCACTTCAAGACACGACCATTTCGTTTTTCGCGAACGGATGTTTTTCCATCCAAACCGCGTACCGACATGCCTCGGTCCTCCTCAGGCACCTTCTCCACACGCTATCACGGGCATAGTTCCCCTTTTTTTGTGGGGGGGTGGGGGGGGGGGGGGGGGGGGTGGATACCCAACATGCATAGGAATGTTTTCACCAGAGGGAGCTCCATCAAGACACCAGTCCATTCCACCTACAACCCCATTATGCCCGGTTACCTTCCATCCTGGTCTTCCTTTCTGAGGGGATTGTCCCAGCCCGCGACGTCACACGCCACGTAGCAAACACGATTCTCATCCCGCTTGAGTTTTCCCGCGCAGCCTTTGTCTGCCAGCATGTCTTCTCGGTCTTCACTGGCATAATGGATCCGACTTCGTCTTCAGACAGTTCTGCCGGCTTCGAGGCGCCCAATGTTCCCAACTGAACAAACCTTACCTGGTCTCTCAGCTCCCACAGTTCCACCGGTTACTGTTTCCAGTCACCTATCTGGACCCCGTTCGCTGTAGCTGCCTCGAATTCACCATTTATAAGACCCATTTCGACCCTCACCCATGTTGCCAGTACCACCGGACCTGCAACTGGCACACCTGACGCAGCACACACACGCAGCACTCCTGTGACTCTGGACGAAACCACTTGGAAGGAGATCGCGAGCTGTCCTCTGCGATCCCACAAACTCGCCTTGGCCCAAGAAACTAAACTGGTCTCGCCAGTCTTCCAACCAAACTCTTTCTTCATCGTCCGGTTCATCCATCGTTCCGACCCGTGAAGACAAAAGCAAAAATTAGCCACGGAACAAAACCTACGGTTCCACCAGCATCTTCGTCTTCACGTTTAAAGGCAAAATCAACACCAGGCATGAGTACGAAGAATGTGCCTTCGTATACTGACACCACGGTCTCTCTTCCTACCACCGGACCACAATTATCGGTGCAACAAACCTCATCCAGTTCCAAACCATCAATGTCACCTCCTTATTCGGCGGTTGCAGTCCCTCCACCGTTGCTTCCTCGGTCACCATTGCCACCTACACCGCTGGTCGTTCCGGTCCTACCACTGCCAGACTTCTCCACCGCATCAATCCTGCATCAGACTTCACAGCAGCTATCACTACCGACGCCTCCCGTCTCAGTACCTTCGGTCCCGCCTTCTCAACCACTTCCAGTGTCTGTCTCCACATCTGTGGTCCTGGTCGGTCTCCTTCAAGCATTTGGATCCCCGTTTCCATCTTCTTGACACTACACTATTCATGCTACCCTTCTCCGGAACATTTCCCTTGGCCCGACAGCACTCGCCCAATTCAACACAAATATTGCATCCCTACTAGTGGGCCGCGCGGCAGTTTTCGATTGAGTTAGCCCAATATCACGCCGATAAATTAGAATTGCTTTCTCTTCGGGCTGAGGCATCCAATTTACACTCTTTGCGACATCCAACCAGGAACAAGAAACCACTATCCGGTTCCTCCAAGACTCAAATTCGTCCCTTGCGGAGGAAATCGTCCGCCTTCAAGCTATCATAGCCACCCCACAGGCATCGGATATTTTGTCGTCGAACACTTTGGATTGGATATCCCTGCTCGCTCGGTCACCCACATGGAGGGTACAACACGCAGCCATTTCCAAGTCTCGACGTCTCCGTCATGCTCACATTTCCAAGTGACGGTCAACCCGTGCCACCACCTCTTCCAGTAGCCAGGCAAGTAGGCCTAGCCCAGCGGTGCCATCCTGAGACTTGTCAGGCAGTCATCCAACACTAGTCCCCGGTTCACCAGAGTCACTGATTCTGGCAGTCTAACAGGTTTCCAGCTCCCTTCCACAGTACCAACACTCCCAGTTCCACTTGCAATTGTCTCCATTACTCCATTGGTCGTCACCTCATGGTTCCTGCCCGAGGCCGGTCTCTCATAAATACATGGTCTACCGCTTCTGCAGCAATTTCTTTGCCGAAAATCAGCGGATACAACACATGGCAATTAAACACAGCTTCTGTTTTTGTACCAGTTTTTCCAGGAATACTTCCCTGTTCTGCACCTTATTCGGTCCACCTTCCGTGAACAAACTGTCAGCACAAGGCTACAGGAGTAGCTCATGGTTTCAGAGCCCTGAAGTGACGCGCCGTTCTTTTGACGCCCTCTCTAGTTTCTACAAAAAAATTAAAAAATGATGCAGAAGACGAAGATTTTTCTTCCACTGTGTTGAGGAACCGATCCCTTACCACTGTCACACTTTTCTCCCAGGACTGCGTCCAGCGTACACCAACATTGCACCTAAATTCCACGCTATCGCCATCGCTTCAGCAGACATTTTACGCGGCCTGGTACGATACCGGTTCCTCAGGACTTTTTTCTTCGATTTTTCTCCACTTTTTCCTCAATTACTAGTACGATTATTGCAACAAAAAAAAAAAAGAACACATACACCACAGAATACTCTGATCTCGGCCACGCA
>JAHWFP010030251.1:34489-81176 GCA_023313725.1 Lithobius niger
AGTGTTTGGCGAAGTTTTTATAAGCAACTGGTGTAAACATAGGCCTAAATGCTACAACTAGTTGGAGAATAAAAATATCAATATAGCAGATTAATTGTTTCAAAAACATGTATGTGGGAAAGGCCTGGGCATTAGTAGACACCTTTCCCTAAAACACAACTAAGCTGGGGTAACTTTATGCCCAGAAAATAATTACAAATATGCAGTTTTAAGACGTCAATGGTCAACCGGAAGTAGCTTCTTCGTTAACGGTGATTTTTTCGTAACACATTTGTTTACTTAAAAAATGTATAGCAGCACGTTTTAGAGTTCTGTTTGTGCAGAATGGAAGATATAAATTAGGGCTTGGATTTACTGAAAGTTCCAGTTGATTCGGTCTATTGATTCTGGAGATAATTTTTTTTTATATTTGGAGGCTGGGTCTCCTCTCCAGTCGAGGTTTGGAGCAGGGCTCCTTTACACCAAGGCGTGATAGCAGCTTTAGCTAGAGAAAGTGGTTTCTTGAAGATCAAAAATAATTTTAACCTTCCCCTTCAGAATTCAGAGCGAAGAGTCAGAAACCAGAGGATCCCCCGAACATGATAGTCATCAAAGCTTTGACCTCCTCTCGTGAGAAGAGATGACACCGGAAGGGTGCAATGCCTGATACATGAGCTCAGGTTTTATCTTGAAGCGGCGAAACAAGTGAAGACGTGTCAGCCTCTAAGAGAGGACTTGGAACTTGAACATCGCTTTTTGTCAGAATTGTTAAGAAAGCAAGCTACCCAACCCTCGCTCGTATCTCCAACCTATCCACGAGCCCTGATCATATTGTGCATCCTCACGCCTACGAATCCTTGTCTCCTTTGCAGTTTCTTCAAAGTTACATTCTGTGCTCTGTCTACACCAATCATCGGCCGCACCAGCTGTTTGGTGCCTCCACCTCCTCTAGTTTCAACATTGTTTCCTTCAGCTAGACTGTCCTCAGATTTATGCACCACAACTCCGGTCTCGCGCTACATCCTCTCCCGATAAAAAAAATAAATCGTACACTGTACTTCAGCCATGTCAGTCCTGCAAACCACGTCTTAGACCCTTCCAGTTTCATCCACATTGAGGTAATGGAACAGTCATTATAGCTTGTCTCTTTCGTTTCTCAAGCCCAGGACACGATTGACATCCTTTCAGTTGTGACAGAGTTCTCCTGCTACCAAGCTATGACCTCGATCACACGTTCCGTTGGCTAAGCATCACCGGTCCTCACCATCCACGACTTACGATCCCCACTGGGCTGGGTCGCTTTCAACGTGTTTCTGCGAATCGCCATCACTACAATCTCCGATCCTATGGTTACCATTACATTGACCGATCCCCGTCCTCGGTCTCCTGGGTAACGCTCCATGTCCTTGGATTGACCAATGCTCCACATCCTGCACTAATTATCATCTGCCGATTGCTTTCATCGATTCCCAATCCTCAAGTCAATGCTGTTGGATGGCACTCGGTTCACAGGGTTTTTAACTCTGGGGCTGCCGGATCGTAGCACGGGTGATTGTTAACCTTAGCCTATCACCATGGTTGATGAGGTCTGCTAAGTAAAAAAAAAACAGGTAATATATATTTTCGTCGGCACTAAAAACATTAAAATATCAGGGTGAAGCCTGGTTGATTTTTGTTTTTATTGCCGAAAGTATACATTACTTCTACCCGCCTGGCCTCCCCTCTCAGTTCCATGGTTAATTCTGAGGGAAGAAATATAGCGGTTCGCTCCAATTGCTTATATAGGAGGCCAGTGCCGCACATGTGCAGTATAGGAGCTACGAGCCCGGCAGGGAAGCCAACTTTCTTCGTGAGGGATTTGAGGTCCATTAGGAGGGAACTGCTAAGTAAAAGACATGTACTGTATATTTTCGGTTAGGCAATAAAAACAAAAATCAAGGAGGCCTCACACTGGTATTTTAATGTTTTTTTAGGTTTGAGTTAATTTCTAAAAAGATTGTTAATTTTCGTACTGTGAAATTCCATTACAAACGAACAAAAGTCACCAGAAAAATGCACACTTTCACAACAAAAGATACTCACACTGTCTAGCGAATTTTCGATAGTTAGCTACTATCTTCCTCAGGCCTTAAAGTTAGTTTGGACTCTGTTAACATCCCTGTTGACATCACCGTTATCGTCTGCTTGTTCGTTGCCATGTTCCAAACTTGGTGCGTTGCATAGGGAGGCTATGCAACCCTTCAAGTTTGGAGCATGGCAACGAACAAGCAGACGATAACGGTCATGTTACCATGGATGTAAACAGAGTCCAAGCTAACTTTAAGGCCTGAGGAAGTAGTAGCTAACTATCGAAAATTCGCTAGACAGTGTGAGTGTCTTATGTTTTGAAACTCTGCGTTTTTCTGGTGACTTTTGTTCGAGTTAATTTCTTCTGAGTGCTAAGAGTGTTTTCAGAAGTGCCTCATTTTGAAATCAAGGAACAAGTTGATTGCCATAGAATAAAATGAAAATTTTCAGGATTTAAATGACATTTTTAAAGTATAGAAAGGTGCTTTGCCCAACAACTTTATGAAAATTTGGTTGCCCATAGAAAATGATAAAAACTGCAGATGGGAAAAAAGCAGGTTTTGCTTCTTGGGTAATGATTTGATAAAAAATCCATTACAACTGTTACATGTTCTCAGTTAAATTTTTCTTGCATGTCTAATCTCTTCTCATTGTATCATTTTTTTATACAGGCAGCTTTGGCTTTATGGATTACAATTCTGCGTTTCATGGGTGATCTACCAGAGCCAAAGTACTACCAGAATATGGATAGAGACAACACACCTGTTATGACGAAGGTGACGGAAACATTGGGTCGTACAATGGGACGGAACTTAACACGGAGCAAGGAGTTTAGAGAACAAATGGCAAACGAAACTGTAAGTTCTAACTTTAAAGTTGATTTAGAAGTAACCTTTCTTAACAAGCTCAAAACTGGACTGGCTTCAGCAAGCTAAAAAGCATAAATTACTTGTTGTGTGGGGCTCCAATCTACTGAATGTTACAGACACCCACAGTTAGGGCTATTAATGGCAGTTGATCACTTAAAATCTATGGGTGAGAGCAGCTTGACTTTAAGTAACCTTTCTACTAATAATTTAGCAGATTTTTACGTTAAATATATTTCTTGTTGCCGCTAGAAAATACCTGTTAATTTTTGCGTTATGTCCTCGTAATGCTCTTTTCATCGTTGAGATTTTAGGTTGGTTGGATCCGGCCAGCTTGGTAACCCAACTCCTATTAAAAAAGCTGCCACGAAAGCATCGCATCTTTTGTTCTCAAGCGGCCATGATGAATGGTCATTCGTTTGTCTTCTTCTTTTGTCCATTTTCGTTCACCGCCTGTTCTTTCCACGGCCCCGGAGTTCTGCCTCTTTCGTGCCTTCTGCCAACGCTGCATCCTGAAAGCCTTCCGGACCTCATCCAAGCTGACTCACATGTACTCCGATGCCGAGTGCTCTTTCATCATGGCATCCAGACTTTGGGATCCAGGACGTTAATGTGTTGTCTGCTTCATATGCTTGTCTCTTTCGTGGCTAGAACCCACGTTTTGAGTCGATAGCCTCCCGTTTTCTTCTTTGCCGCCCACGGCTCCTTTTTGTCAATGTTCATCCTGGCTCACTCACCCACGTACAGAGTACGCTGCCTCACGTTTTCATTGTGCCCTATCTAGTGCCTTTTTGTCGACGCACCCTGCTTATGTATCCATGACAAAAAGCGTTATTCACTCCAGGTGCTCATCTCTTTCGTGGCTAGCGTCCACGTATTGAGCAGGCCACCTCACGTTTTCGCCGTTACCGTTCAAGGCTTCTTTCGTCGATGCACCCTGCTTTAGATCCCCAAGACGAAAAGCGTAATCCTCCGTTGCTCGTCTGTTTCGTGGCTAGAACCCGCGTCCGCGGTGGAACAGACTGCCTCACGTTCTTGTCTTTCTCCGTCCTGTACTTCTTTTCGTCGTTTTATCCTGCTTTAAGTATCCAAGACGAAAAGCATTGTCCACTCCGGTTGCCCGTTTCTTTCGTGGCTAGGTCCCACGCATGGAACAGTCCGCCTCACGTTTTCATTGTTCCACGACCTAGGCTTCTTTTGTTGATGCTTACTGCTTCAGGTATCCAAGACGACAAGCGTTGCCCACTCCTGCTGTTTGTCTCTTTTGTGGCTAGAACCCACGTATCGAGTCGGTTGCTTAACGTTTTCGTCGCTTTCCGCCCGGTGCTTCTTTTCGTCAATACGTTCAGCGTCAGGACTCAAGTAGAGGTGTTGCCTCCGCCTGCTGCTCGTCTCTTTCGTGGCTAAAACCCACGTATCCAGTCTATCACCTCCCTTTCTCACCACAGCATTCTTTCGATTACGCCTCGAATTAGGATTTCAAGGCAAGGAGCATTCTCCTCTCCATGCAATTCTCCTCTTTCATGGCTAGAACCCATGTATCGAGTTAATCGCTTCCTTCTTTCGTTGCCTTCTGCCCTATGCTAGTTTTCACCGACAATCGCATAGACATCGGCTGTAAGGCTGCATCTATTTGGAACCGTGAGCCTCATCAGCAGCATGGACCAGCATCACTTTCATGCTGTTTTCAGTCTCACTGGGCCACATCGGGTTTTGAACCGGCTGAAATTCACTTCAACGACCCGGCCCCTGTTGTCGACCGTTCCGCTTTGGGCTCGGCCACCTTATCAAGAGCGTCCCAACCCGTTTCAGTCTCTTTCGTTACCACAGCCAAGGTAGCGTTTTCTTCACGAAAGGCACATCGAAACTTTTCTCTGTCCAACCTTGGTCTCTTTTCGGCCGTTCCAACTCATTAGGCCTCTATCATGGCCACACCATAGTAGTGAATTCAACATCCTCCATCCTGGTGGCACCCACAAAACAAGGCTCAATAGGTTCCTCATCTGCCACACCATCACGCTGACGAAGCCATTCTGCGGGTTTTGCTCGGTCATCCATCTCTCCTGAACTTGACCACCACATCTTCAGCCGGCTCAACTCATTAGCCATTTCGAGTCCACCACTACGAACCGTTTCGGCCCATCTAGCCTCTTTCGTGGCTACTGCCACAAAGACGAATGGTACGACAGCCACACGACCACTCGCCTCCTCCGTTGGCTGGTTAACTCCAACGCTCTCGGGCCCCATTGCCTTCTCGTCTCGTCTTTCGTTTTCAGTTTATTTCGAAACCGATAGAGACTTGCTCGACATGAACTTAGCTAGTCCTCAATGAGCTGCTGCATGACCAACAGCCTAACTCAATTGTACATTCCACCAACACCTTGACGAAGTTTATCACCGATTTGGGCATCCATGCCCCTTTGATTTTCGATATTTGTGGAGCAGTCGAACACGGAGCGTTCTCCGTAACTCACGTGCACCCTCCGCACAGTGGCGCCATCTCTTGCCACTCTTGGGGACTGCTGTCACCCTTTCGCTTCTTTTTGAGCATTTATCAGCTCGTTGAATACATTACGTTGTTCGCTCCTTCTCGCATCGTACAAAAATGGCAAAACCCGTGGTGGGACCCGATCTTCACCGCCTTTATTGGACATTGACTCCTACGCAAACCGTCAACCAACAATTCCAGGTGGAAGCCATTGCAATTGCCCGGGTGTTACCTGTAGGGCGAGAACGGACCCTCACAAGGTTTGTGCTAGCCACCGTTCATGCAACTTTTATGAGAACCCCTGCACGATCTTTGTTGACATTTCCTACCCCGACTGGTTTTCATCAAGTGAATGCAACAGGCGTCGGCCCTTCACCAAAAGCAAAACAAAGATTAACTTTAACGTGAAAAACCGGCTAAAACACTTCAGGTAACCTCGCCCCCTCAAAAAAAAACCCAAAAAAACTTGCTCCGCTCCTCTGAGGACGCCACGGCTGTCACCATCACTCCTTTCATTTCGTCCACCCCCCAATCCACGGCATCGTCATCTTCAGTGAGGTCTCTCCTATCAAAATTAACGGGCCCATCTCCATTACTTTCTGTGTCGTTGGCCCCTTCTTGCCGACCATTAATGCACTTGTCAACTCATTGCTAATTGCGCCCCTTTGTCGCGACCAAAACCGTTCAAGCCGTCACAATCTGAACCACCATCAGACATTCATGAGTAAACCAAGGTTTACCCTCTTCGCCTGTCGACTTGTCACTACCCACGGTATCTGTTGCGGCATCATCCAAAATCAACATCCCAGAAATCGACACTTCAAACCCGCATTCTGCCATTCCACCAGCAATGACATCACCGACACTGGTTCCCATTAATAACTCTGTTGTGCTTCCGCCACCACATCCTCCCTTTAACGGACTTGATATCGAGGCGTCGCAAGTTGTAAAGCCGTCATCAAAAGACACTCCATACTCTTTCACTGATGAAGATTTTCTGCTAGCTTCGATCAAGAAGCGCCTTGATCTTACTAAAAAGGATTCTAGGCGCCTCCGTCGTAACTTGACCCCGGTCCATCACTGTTTGACAGACCTGGTAACGCTGTCGTCAGACCAAGCGGAGAAAATTCAGCAACTTCAAGCTTAAAATACTCAACTTCTTCAAGAAACGGTAGACTTAAAATTGAATTTGGCTTTAAACTCGCAACCATCTTCTCCACTGCAGCTTGAGGACGACAAAATGATCTAGAATCTGCACCCCATTCGCTTTTCGTCTTCTTTAGGGGTGTGCGGTTTTAATATTTTGTGTTCGATTCGATTTTGATCGATTTTGTGGAAGAACACCTTGATTTCGATTATTATTAGATTTCGAAATTCAATTTCTTTTCTTTTTCGATTTTAAACCATTTAATTTTCAATTCTTATCTATAAGGGCTAGCCTTTAAAAAAATTATCAAATTTCAGTAGTTACATTCCTGTTAACTAATGTTAATTTGCCAAGTCTGGGTTTCCAATTGCAACAGCATCTGAACATCGCCTAGTGTTGAATTTTACCTGTCGCCAAAATTATCGACCCCTGCTTATGTCCGCCATCTTGTTTTTCAAAATGGCTGCCTCTAAATACCTAAAAAGTGTTATAATCGTACTTTAAATTCAGCTAGAGACTTCGTCTTTGAGTCTACACCAACATTTTCGATGAAGAAGGTCATGAAAATGATGACATTAAGGTAATCCAAGTTGGCGGACATGAAATATAAAATTGGCTGCCTCCAAACACCTTATGCCGTATAACTCTATTTTAAATTCACCTAGAAAACCCGTTTTTGAATCTAGGCTCACATTTTAGACATAGGATTGTGAATAGAGGGCATAAAAGACAATCCAAGATGGCTTAATTAAATACCGCCTCCAAACACCTAAAATTCATTACAACCCGACTTGAAATTCAGCTAGAGACTTTGTCTTTGAGATTACACCCACATTTTTCGATGCAGAGGATCATGAAAATGATGACTTTAAGGTAATCCAAGTTGGCAAACGTTTACTTTCAATATAGCCGTCGTTAGAAACAGAAAACTTGTAAGTCGTAACGTTTACACTACAAGCTTTAGCACTGCATCCCTTCTGGCAGCCACATTTCTTTGTAATTAGTAGTGCTTCAGGAGCTGGTGGTAGAATGCAAAATACTGGAGTAAGTTTACCATCCTGTTCAATCTAAGAAAAATCAATCCGAGGAAGAACTCGGCATGGTAAAGTCGACTTCTGAAAAATCATTGAAGTATAGTATGTTCTGTTTGTTTGGCGAATTAATGTTCCAACCGAGGGTGGTAGTTGACTTCCCTCCTTTCCTCACCAAGCAAGCAGCGTCCACCGAAGCTCCTTACATGATTCTATGCAGCTGTAGAATCGCCAATCGGCCAGTACAAAAGACGTGTATCTTTCCATCTGAAGATAGGGGCTGTCCTACTCCCATTTAAAGGTGATGAGGTAATAACGTGGCGGCCAAACGTATGGTAATTTTCGAATTCAAAGTGCTCTTGCTAGCCCTGTAATAGCCCGAAGTGGACATGGGTAGAATTTTTTGAAAGGTTGGGTTCTATTCTTTCCATCATTCCTAGCCGAACTTGCTTAGCATAGCTACAAATACAAATATGAGCATTACAAAGGCACTTTGAAGTTGAAACTAGCCACTACACCAATTACAGCTACACCTTAAAATAGGTTTAAGACGGTCCCTATCTAACCTAAACAATTTCAGTTAGGATTAATGGGAAGAAGAAGCCCTCACCTTTCAGAATATCTTAAGCATGTCGATCTTGAGCTATTAGAGGGCTTGCAAGAGTACTTTAAATTCGAAAATCACCATAAATTTCGCCGCTGCGCCGTTACCTCTTCACCTTTAAATGGGTGTAGGACTTACCTATCTAAGGTAAATAATTTTGGTTATATTTGATGGAAAAAATACATCCACACCTTTCAGGAAATTCTAAGCATGTCCATTTTGGGGTATTAGAGGGCTCGCAAGAGCACTTTAAATTCGAAAATCACCATATGTTTTTCCCGCTACGCCATACGTTCACCTTTAAATGGGCATAGGACGGTCCATATCTGAGGTAAACAATTTTTGTTAGAATTGATGGCAAGAATAGATATCCGTACTACGGATAAAATACACTAGCACCACCTAACTGTAGCACCACCCACTGTCACCGCCTGTTGCCAGTATTTAAAGAATAGATCCCCACCTTTCAGGAAATCCTAAGCATGTCCACTTCGGGCTATTAGAGGGCTCGCAAGAGCACTTTGAACACGAAAATCCCTATAACAACTAATTGAGAGAAAAAAGGAGCTTTTGCGCAGAGTAAGGGTGATATACTTTAAATACGATTTTGGGGTTCAAGGGTTGCATTTACATAAAAGATGTGTCACTTTTCCTGTCCAGAATTGTGTGCTGAACGTTTTTGCTTAAGGAGTTACAGCCAAATAGCCGGTTTTTTTTCCACCTTTTGACTGGGGGAAGGGTTGGGGGCTTGAAAATTTGTGTCCTACGATTTTTAAACTCCTCTACCCATGTACTAACTGAAACCAAAGGGCCACATTGGTTGCCAGATGTGAAATAATTTGGCATACTTTCCATCTCCCCTACCCCACTATCTAGCTGAATTTAAAGTCGAGTTGTAATGTATTTAAGGTGTTTGGAGGTTAGCATTTTGATATTTACTTCCGCCATCTTGGATAGTCTCTCATCTTTTTCACGATCCTCTACATCTAAAAGGTGAGCGTAAGCTCAAAAACGAGTTTTCTAGGTGAATTTAAAGTCTAATTATAATACATTTTAGGTGTTTGTAGGTAGCCATTTTGATATTTAATAACCGCCATCTTGGATTACCTTAACGTCATTATTTTCATGATCTTCTGCATCGAAAATGTGGGTGTGGACTCAGATGAAATCTCTAGCTGAATTTGAAGTCGAGTTATAACCCATTTTAGGTGTTTGGAGGCAGCCATTTTGAAAAACAAGATTGCTGACATTAGCAGGGGTTGACAATTTTGGGGAAGGCAACCAATTTTCTCTAGGGGAAGATTAAATTTGAGGAAGAAAATGCTATAAAAGGCAGGTAATGTATATTTTCGTTTGAGCAATTGAAACAAAAATCAACCAGATGGCCCTGGTATTTTAATGTTTCTAGTTGCCTTGAAAACACGTTACCTTTTTTATAGCATTCTCCTTCTCAAAATGCTGTTCAATCTAGAGAAATTAAATCGAAGATGTCTTTCCAGTTCACTACCTACTGCGCATCTTACTGCGCAGCCTCCATCATATAAAAGCCGAAGCGGAGCGGTAAGCTCACCTTTTCTACTCTACACGTTGCGCTGTTCACATCGCTTCTCGAGTTCTTCGTCCTCCTGCGGACGGGGGACGCTCCTAGGGACGGCTCCGTCCTCCCTGCTCTTCGCTCCGCTTTGCCAGCTTCAGCGGACCCGTCCCCTGTGGGTATGGTTGAAGTTTTCAAGATTTCTGCGGATCGTGAATCGCTCAATCCCGCTCTTCTTCTGGCTGGTCTGCCGCTTCTCGCTGCCACCGTCCCTCGATGCCTCCGTTCCCCTTGGTTCCTGCCCAGGGCGGCTTATTTCATCGTTGCGTTCGGGCGGTGCGCAGACCGATTCGGATGGACGGCGTTCCTCATCCGCGGCTCCCCACTGCGCATTGCTTCTGCGCAGCCCTTTTGGATTGGGCCGTTTCACCGCTCACTGTCGGATTGCACCTTCCTTCCCTCAAGCATTGGATGGTATTATTTACTTAAAGGGGTATGATATCCCTCCGCGCCGTCACCATCTGCACAACCTACTGCGCAGCCCTCTTTTCTGATATATACTCTTACGATGCAGTCCGCTCGTCTTTCCTCGACCTTCGTCCTTTGCAGCTGTGCTAGACGCTGCTTCTCTTCTGATCCAATCCTCGTGTCCGTCCTCAACCTACGTTTCTTTCATGTAGTTCCCCTGCGGCCTGTTATGGCCTTGGACGGTTTTGTGTACTTCACACGTCCATTCCGGCCTCACGTTCCTCGTTACCACCAGCACGACTAACATCACGCCGTCCTTCAATCCTCTACTAGACCTCAGTCTGGTAACGGGGGAAGGAGGGGTGGGGGGAGGACGTTTGCACCCCTTCGAAACATATTTTGTCACTGCTACAATCATAGATCCTTACTCCGTCCTCTTCTGGATCTCCCGGTTGAAGCTTCGCTCCTGGTTTCCTCTGCTCCGCCCTTGGGAGCGGATTGACAAAGAACCGATCCATCCTCTCCTCGGACTAGGATGCTTCTGTTTTCGCAAGCGTTACACTGCCAATCGGACGTTCTCCTGTCCATCGCTCCTTAAGCCATCCTCTTTTCCAACGGAAGCACCTAGAAGTGCCTTTCGCAGGAACCAGCCTGCCTCAGGACATGTTCCTTAACTTTTCGCAGGTGCCTGCTTCCAGGGGACCATCCATCCTACCTAGAGGACGTGCGATACAGTCCCTCCGGCTACGTCAACGTTCCATAGGGTGGGCATTCCTCCAGCCACGGCCGCACTTCATGGGACGAGCGCTTCTCCAGCCACATCCGCATCTTCCATCCCACGTTCTGCATTCCACGAGGACGAGCGTTCCTTCATTCACACTACGCGTCCTATAGTCCGGTGCAATTAGAACATTTTTTGACGAAGTTTGGAAAAAATTCCCATAAAGATGAAACTTGGCAGATAGGTCCAGAAATACTACCTGACTAACAAACTGAAAGTCCCCTAAAACCCCACTGGAGCCGCCGGCTACCAAAATTGTATATTTTCTTAAATATCGCACGAGCTATCACTCCTAGCGAAAATTTTATAGAGAAATAAATTAAAGGTAACAAAAATCTCTACAAGAAAGGTCCTTATGATGTTTTCGTTAAAACCAACCCTTTTTTTGCAGTCTACTGGTTTACTGAAAACATGCGATGAATTTTGAAAATATGGCCATCATTGGCGACCAAATTGTCTATTTTCTTTTCTTAAATATCGCACAAACTATTACTCCTACCGAAAATTTTAAAGACCTAAATTAAAGATAGCAAACATTTCTACAAGAATAGTCCTCATGATGTTGTCGTTAAAACCAACTGTTTTTTTTGCCATCTGCTGGTTTTTGAAAACTTGATGAATTTTAAAGAAATGGCATCCGCCAGCTACCAAATTGCCTATTTAGTGGGGATGGGGAGGCTGAAAAAAGTTTCACATCTGGTAACCAATTTGCCACTTTGGTTTCAGTTAGTACGTGGGTAGAGGAGTCTAAAAATCCCAGGTCACAATTTTTCATGCCCTTCCCCCAAAAAACCGGTTTTTTGGCTGTAATTCTTTAACCGTCAACAAAACAAAGGCATAATGTGAAGCAAAAACGTACAGCACACAAAAGTGATATACATCTTTTACGTAAAAGCAACCCTTGAACCCCCATATCATATTTAAAGTATACCACCCTTAAATTGCGCGAAAACTCTTCATTTTCAATTGGTTGTTATAGTGATTTTAGTGTTTGAAGTGTTCTTGCGAGCCATCTAATAGCCCGAAATGGACAAGTTTAGTAGGATTTTTTGAAAGATGGGGATCTATTTTTTACATCAATGTTGACTGAAATTGTTTAGCTTAGGGATTGTCCTACGCCCATTTAAAGGTGAAGAGGTAATGGCGTAGCGGCGAAAGTGTATGGTGATTTTCGAATTCAAAGTGCTCTTGCGAGCCCTTTAATAGCCCAAAATGGAAATGATCAGGATTTTCTGAAAGGTGGGGATCTATTCTTTCCATCAATTCTAACCGAAATTGTTTAGCGTAGATACAAATCCAAATATGACCATTACAATGGCACTTTGAAATTGAAACTTTAGGATGATGGAAAGAATAGATCCCCACCATGTTCATTTCGAGCTATTACAGGGCTTGCAAGAGTACTTTGAATTGGAAAACCAGTAACGGTTTCGTCGCTACGCCATTACTTCTTCACATTGAAATGAGTGTAGAACGGTCCCTATCTAAATTAAACAATTACGGTTAGGATTGATGTAAAGATTACATCCCCACTTTTCAGAAAATCCTAAGCAGGTCCACTTCGAGCTATTAGAGGGCTCGCAAGAGCACTTTGAACACGAAAATCCCTATAAAAACCAATAGAAAAAATGAGCTTTCACACAAATTAAGAGTGATATACTCTAAATACGATTGTAGGGTTCAAGGGTTGCTCTCACGTAAAAGACGTATATCACTTTTGTGTGCTGAAAGTTTGTGCTTCACTTTATGCTTTTGATTTGTTGACGGTTAAATGGTTACAGCCAAAAAACAGTTTTTCTTTTTTTGGAGGGGGCATGGGATTATGGGAGAACATTGTATACTAACTGAAACCAAAGTGGCAGATTCGTTGCCAGATGTGAAATTTTTTTCAGCCGCTCCACTCCACTAAATAGGTAATTTGGTAGCTGGCGGAGGCCATTTCTTCAAAATTCATCATGTTTTCAGTAAACCAGTAAATTACAAAAAAACGGTTGGTTTTAACGAAAACATCATAGGGACCTTTCTTGTAGAGATTTTTGTTATCTCTAATTTATTTCTCTATAAAATTTTCGGGAGGAGTGATAGTTCGTGCGATATTTAAGAAAATATACAATTTGATAGCCGGCGGTGGCCATTTTTTTCAAAATGACGGCGAAAGCTCCCGTGGGATTTTAGGGGACTTTTAGTATGTTAGTCGGATAGTATTTGTGGACATGTCTGCCAAGTTTCATCTTTATAGGAATTTTTTCCGACCGAAAGTGCTAATTGCACCGGACTACTACAGTATCATCGTTCCAATACCATAGGCTAAGGAAACGCCTTGGGATGGTTCCTTACTCCACACCCCTCATTGTACGCTCCGTCTGCAGACGACTGGGAAATTTCCGACCTTACAGCGGAATGGAATTCTCTGGAGCAACCAATTCCCCTCCGAATCCCTCTTTCCAAGCCGTCGTTCCTCAGGCCTTGCGATTCCTTGTTCTATCTTCGCATTCCTTACAACCTTCTGTTGACGACCACCCCTCACTTCGTCTATAGTGCATTACCTCATGGATTTTTCCCTTCGGAACTTTATGCACAAGTCCCCGTTTCAAGACTGTGTATCATCGTGACTAAGCTTCGATTCCTAAGCAACGACGATCCTCCAACTCTCCTGCGGATGGAGATCTCCATCCCATTTATCTGCATGTCCCATCCCAGTCCTCCGCATCCTACTGCTCCTGGTCCTCTACCAGTTCTGCCCGCATTTATACCTCCGGGAAAAAGACATAAGCTCTCTAAGACAGGCCTGCACGAATTAGTCTACAGTTCCCCAAGCACTATTCCTGGGCTCTTGGATGCGTTCCTCACAGGATGCTTTACACTCCTCTCGTTACCCCTCATTCCCCTACTCGGGGAATGAGTACAACATCACGTTCCTCATCACCCTTCCTCCCCTTTACTAGACCTTTGTCTGTGAGGCAAAGGCGGGAAAGGACGCTTCCCACCACATTAGGTAATGTACTTTCTTCTTCCCTCAGCGACACCAACTTTCACTACTGCTCTCTTGTCACGGACAGCGTTCCGCTCCTCGCAGTTGGTCCACCTCAACCTCGAACCGGTAGCCAGGCCTTTTTTTTCTCTACGCCACCAAGCTGTTCACCTCGTTTCCAGCTTCGTGCCATTCGCTGCGTCCTACCCATCTTCAATAACGCCATCCTTATACCTCACGCTAAAGGGACGCCAGGGGATGGCTCCTCATCCCGCATTCCTCGTTCCGCATCCCCTCCGGTCCCACCAGTTGAGGATAATGTTGAAATTCTTGAACTTACTGCGGACCAGGGTTCTTAGGAGCAGCCGCGTCCGCCGCACAAGCCTCTTCTTTCTTAGCCGTCCCGATACCTTGTGACACTGCAGCTACGTCCCCAATCCCTCGCAGTCAACCTCCACCAGTGCGGGACCTACGTTCTCCTGCCAACGAACTCTCTCGTACCAAGGAACGATAAGCTTACTTAAAGCTTCAACTTAAAGCCCGAAAGGTTGCTGCCAAGTTGGCATCCTCTGCAGGACCGCAACTTACTCCTCTGGATTTGTCTTCGTATTCATCCCGTCCTTCGGTAACTGGACATTCCACCACTCAGCGGACCAGTGAACCACTCACTCCGTCCCCAGTAAATACCCTCATGGACTCCTCACTCCAAACCTTTGAAGGAAAGGCTCCAGTTTCTGATTACATGACAGCCTGGCTTACTTCCATCCTTAAGCGCCACAAGCCTTTCCTTGGATGCTGGTCCTTCTGCTGCCCTGGACGATCCGCCTCGTCCCATTATGTCCGCTCAGTTGCCTCAGGTCCCTCCTGCGGACAAGGACTCTGATTCTTGTTACTCGCCAGACCCGTCCCTCTCGGATCAACCTGATCCACCGTTCCAAGGAGATCCTGATCCTTCCGAGATTCCACTACCAGAACTGCTAAAGACAATCGAAGGGATCGTTCCCGATTGTTTTCTTTACAAGCCATCCTCTTCCTCCGAATTGGCCGGTCGCAACCTGGTTTCCACTACTACTCACCCTCATTGACTCTCCTCACCGCTACCAAGCCGTCCGGACCTCGTGTCCCAACGTGAAGGCTCGATCCTCCACCTGAATCACCAAGCACTGCGACTTCTCGGGTGGCTGCTATCATCCAGCTCCTCCGAGCACCTGGCATTCTTGAGACCACTCTCATTGCCACTCTCATTGTATCACGAGCCATCCGATCCTCTACCAACAAGATTTATGACAGTCACTGGAAACGATGGATTCATTGGTGTGTCTCGGAACAAGTGAACTAATGCACCCTCCTATGCAAGACCACCTCCGATTTTTCACAACTGTTCAAAGCGGAATCAGAGGCTCCACCATCCTAGTGTACCATTCTGCCTGACATGAACATGCCGGCTTCAAGACGTCTGGTAACGCGAACCTCTTTACTGATTACAAGATCTCGTCCTTACTCCATCCTTTTCACTTAGATCTCTTTTTCCCTGCTGCTCCATGATGCGGCTGCTCTTCCATTGCTCTTCGTTCGTCGATCCTCCAATCCTACAATCCTCAAGCCGCCGTTCCCCACTCTGTCCCTTGGGCCCCCTCACATCTTTGATGTTTGGGGTGTGCTCTTGGTTACGGTCCGGGGCGGCTCGTGTCAGCTTTAATTGGACTGCACATGGATTAACTATGAAAGGATCCGCTTGGGATTGATCCACTGGATGACGATTCCTTGGCAACGATCTGCTTTCCAACGATCCTCTACTTGATCTCCCGTCCATCGATCCACCATTCCTCACTCCGTTCCTTGAGCCCCTTCACAACCTCTAGTGTGTGGGGTGTGTTCTTGGTTCATGTCCAAGGCGGCTCGTGACATCTCTAAAGCTACTCTACAGTTGGACACGTTCCCAGACGGTCCGCCTGGGATCGATCCACCGAAGGACGATCCTTCGGCAACACAAAACTTGGCTAGACTCAGCCACCTCACAAGAAAAACAGTATTCCTCATGGCACTGGCAGCTGTCTCCGCTGTAGCAAACTACAAGTCCTCTCTGCCACAGAAAGATTCTGTTTTTTCCTGCCCAACTACGCTGGCATAACATTGACTCCACAAGCATCGTTCCGTGCTAAAACTCAGTCCTAACAAGACGACTCATCCCTTCATCATTCCGTCCTTATCTTCCATCCTAGGGGACGAAGAGGAGCGATCCCTTTGCCCTATCTGGGCAATTCAATTTTAACTAAGGCATCCGAGTCCATCCGCCGGGGACGCTCCCAACTTCTCCTTCCCTTCAGTAATAAAGGTCGGCACCACTTCCACCCGCATGATCACCACCTGGCTAAAGAAGTGTCATCATCCAAGCCTACGAAGCGCCTGACACAAACTATGTCTCTGAAGGCATCAGAGTAACGGCCGACTAACTCTGTGCTATTTCCGCATCCTGTGCTCACTACAGCAACATCCCCATCACTAAACAATGGAAACTGCCTCCTGGAGACACCCCACGGTCTTCACATCCCATTACATCCGGGACATGTCCCACCAAGCAGACTGTCTTTGCCAAATTTTCTGTGAGGGGAACCGGTCGCTACCTGAGGGAACTTGAGTCTAATGGTGCCCGCCGTCTTGACAAAGTCTATGGGATTGCTATAAAAAACGTAATGTATATTTTCAAGGCAACTAGAAACTCCAAAATACCAGTGTTACCTGGTTGATTTTGGTTTCTATTGCCTGTTGAAAATATACATTACCTTAGTCCTGCCCTCCTCCCCTCTTGTCGCCATTTGGGCACAATAGAGGACCGAAAAGGTGAGCTTACCGCTCCGCCTCGGCTTTTATATGATGGAGGCTACACAGTAAGAACCGAAAGGACATCTTCGATTTAATTCCTCTAGATTGAACAGCATTTTGAGAAGGTGAATGCTATAAAAAAGGTAATGTATATTTCAACTGGCAATAGAAACCAAAATCAACCAGGTAACGCTGGTATTTTGGAGTTGTTACTATTCTAAAAAAAATAACCTTCAGTCGAACCCACCCTACCTCCCCGCTTCGCAGAACCCGGTGATTTCCTGTGTGAAATACAAAGGTTCAAAACGATATGGCTGATTTGCTTGCTATGCTCACGTTATATTGAACGCGAGCGCAGCGTTCCTAGCGGCTGATTAGCTAAACTAATCTGTTTAAGAATTAAATTAGAATTTAGGTTATAAATTTAATTCGGACATTAAATAGCAAAAGTAAGCGATTTTAGTGCATACTGAAGTTAAGTATTTTAGGATAGTAAAAACTAATTATAAGCATTGTTACAATTCTTAATTTGTTTTTGGCGATATTTCTTACAGGTGAACTTTTAACCATACTGTAATACGTTGTAATGTATCTTTTCCCCTTTTATTTTTAGTCAACATATGTGAAAGAAAAGCCACGAAGTATTCGAAACAAGCTTGTGTCCTTAACACTAAAACGCAAAAACAAGTTTACAGAGAACATGCGTCGAACCTTACAGGAAGATGACTACGCCACTGAAAGTTACAGCTCGTGGCTAGAGTCACGACCAACATCCAATCTTGAAAAGCTTCACTTCATAATTGGGCATGGAATTCTTCGAGCAGAACTTCGGTAAGGGTAACAATTCTGGCACTCTGCGTGCGTGTTGCGGCTGGATAAAATTAACAGCATTTGTTACTCAGTATCATTGATAATGCACAGACTAGCTACAGTAATAAGTTTAACTGAATGGGTACAGGGTTTTAAAATGGTTGGTTTTAAATTAAAGAAGAGGTCAGTATGACTTTCCCGATTAATCTTGGCAATGTCTTCCTTGTTGAATGACAGCATCCTCCTATGGCCAACATTTTTTTGGAAATAAACTTTTCACTTCCATCAGAAAGTACTGCCCTTTAGTTATAGGCTAAATATCGTTTATATTTATGCTAATTGATTAAAACCTTAAATTTACTTTTAAGAAGCTTACCACTGGGTGGTGTATGTTCCTGCTCATTACTAGGGGTCGGATGAACATTCAAATATTTGTTTATTAAGAGCATATTCTAACAGGATATATCTCGTTAAAATATTCGCCAAAAAAATTGAATGTCTGTGTATTTTCCATATTTTTTGTTGTTTTAAGTGTACTTTTTTGCTCGCGTACAAATGCCACGTCAGAGAGCCGTGGGTGCACTGATGACTGACACTGACCCAAATCGTCCAACTTCCAAGGAAGACGGAGAGAACACCAATCGCAATAACAGGGCGGAGTCTTTGAACCATAGTGCTTTTTATGACTTAACGTCAGTCTTACCTGAACTACCTTATTTTACATTTCTGATGACTTTGTCGTCACATTTTTTAGTCTTAACCTCTTTTTACTTGACAACAACGCTATTTTCACTTTTATCTACATATCTACATTCGTAACACTTTTACCGTCACAATTCTTATCAACACTTAGTTGTTTTGATTTAGAATAACACACGAAGGCACAATGCTCTGACACGACTTGATGTAAACATTTCGATTTCCCGTTGGTAGAAGGCCTAGCCTTTGACGTAGCAGCGTCGCTGAAATACGTTCCCACATCCAGCTTAAGGAGGAGAGCCGCCATCTTGAAAAACTGCTGCTCAAAGGCATCGAAACGGGTGTCAATTCTTTCCGACATGGAATTTGATAAATTTCAAATTAATAATAAATAAATTTGGAATAAATAAATTCACTAATAAATTCACTAATAAACCCACTAAATTCACTAATAAATTCACTAATAAATAATATTATTATTATTATTATTATTATTATTATTATTATTATTATTATTCACTAATAAATAAATTCACTAATAAATTTGGAATTTGATAGTGCTTCTACTACGGCAATTTTACATACATACTGGTACCAGTGGCATTCCTAACTCTTGACACTATGAAGCCAAATCACTCGGTTCGAAGTTCACGGTTTCGACCGTCGAAGAGCGATCGTCAACCGGAGAATGCAAGGCAGCGTTGATGTCGCCGTGGCTATTGTCATCATTAGCGTTCAGTTCGAGATAGATGTAGGGTAGTTTGGCTGGTGCATTAACACCAAACTTTTAAAAATGAAGATCAATTGATGTTTTTATCGATTTACCCGAACAATTAATATTTTACTTGCCACGATTTGTCTACAAATAAACCTCCCAGGCCTGATTTCCTGGTGAAAGAACAAGCTCTTAAATCGTCTGCTTAATAAAATTGTTAAAAATTGTGTAACGAACCTTTTTATATGCAATTTGTTGTGTTTTAATGAAAACAAATGCATCATTTTTTGGTAATACGGTTAACAGCATACAGGCTTCTAAAAATTACTCAAAACAAATCTTAAACGAACAACAACATGATCACGAGAATTAAATGGACGTCTTATCGAGGGATAACTGCAAGAATGTCGTAAGTGCCAAACAGAAAACTTTTGGGAAATTAAGGTTAAAGATTGTCTTTCTTCTAGTACCCTTTAGAACTCGGTCAACTAATTTCTCACAAGGCTGTAAAATAGTTTTAAAAAATCAAATATTTTTACCCACTTCTTATATTGGCTGAAAAACATTTTATAATCCCCGTTTTGTAACCATGGTTACAGTACTTTCAACTAACTGTCTTGCACTGATACTTGCATATCGAACTTAATCCTATAGTATTGTAAGTAAACAAACAATGCATATTATTATAATGATTCCTTTATTTAGGTTAATAACACGTTTGCACCACGCAGTGTTGTTAAGTAAGATTTTGCAAAACATACTAGGTATAAAAACAGACTAACTGTAACAAAAATTCCAATTTTTAATTTTTCTTTATGCGTCGATCACTCTCTTTGAAGAGAGTAAATCCCAAAATTGCTTGTGTGCAGTTGTGAAGTAGGCCTATTTGTAGCAAGACTTTATATCAGCTTACTTGCAACTCTCAATAGGCTTGGTGCTCATTAAAATATTGGGCTGTTTCTAGTTGAACCTACATCTCGTTGATTTTGTGCCACTGTACTTCTGTCCCAGTAACCGTTGCAATCTGCTCACCTCCTTCTTGTTGTCACCTGGGAAAATTTGTACTTTACTTCCAGAAGGTTGGTGGATGACAATTCAATTAGTTTCGCAGAAACATAAGGTACTGTAGCAAGGTTCAAACCGAGGGTTTGTTTTGCTGCAACTTTGTAATAAAAAAAAGTCGTCTTTCCGCATCCTTAGGATAGTGAAGGTTTTTTCGCTTGCTACAACGCATAGTTCATGGATTATCGCCAAAGGACTGTGCAGTTCTTTCCCAGTCATACTGTGTTCTATAATGGAATGCATGTTGTCCACTTACTGGATAGCTGAGTGACCTGGCTCTTGATATTTTTGTGTAATACAGGTAATGTTTGAATGCCATTTCATAAACAGCATTAGCGCAACTGTCACTATCCGAGTTACGGTTTTGTGGAGCGCATGCATCTGACCAAAGTGTAAGCGTTTTACGTTGTGGGTTGCATTTTATTTATAACTTCATCTAAAAGTTTAATTACAGTACTGGCCACTTCATTAGCACCTCTGCCACCTTGAACTTCATCCCATACTGCACAGTATCCATCCTTGTTACCGATATCTTTTAATGTCATGTTGTAAACTGCCACTTTTCGTTTATAGCAAAAAACTGAAATATTTGATTTTGGACAGGTTAACACCTTTTGTAGATCAAAACAACGTAAAAGATTCTGTTTATTTTTTTAAGTCATATTTTCTTTATGTGTATTTTTTCTGCTTGTGCTATGTCTTTTTCAGTTACGTGGGTTTCATACACTTCAGTTTCTAAAGTTTTTCGTCCATGTTACATGCCTCGCATTGATCTTTTTTAGGTGCATAGAATTCTAAATTAAACTGGTGGTTAAAAATATTGTAATATGCGTTAAGTAAGTGGAGCCCTCTTCTATTCTAAACACCTTTTCCTTGTACGGGAATCTACCCCAAAACAAAGCTGGTTAAGGATTCCCGTCAAGCTTTTCGGCCGTGTGAAGTCGTGATATCAAACACCAAGCTCTTTCGTCAAGCTAGCCCCACCGACTAACAGTTCGAAGGTTAAATGAAGTATATGAAAATTGCTTACTGCACAATTTTCAATTATTTCATTTAACGGTTGAAGTCAGTCTGTGGGATTAGATTGGCGAAAGAGCTCGGCGTTTGATATCACGACTTCACACGGGCGAAAAGCTTGGCGGGAATCCTTAAGTTTTGTTTTGGGATAGATATCCGATATTTTTCGTCCAAATTGACGAAATCCACTTTTATTTTTTAGTAATTATGAGATGGAACACCAATCTAGTTTTCTGGTCCATTTCTTTTTTTTTTTTTTTGGGCTTTCGTTACGTTTTGAGGACAGCAGTCACATTTTCCATGTGATTAGTATTTCATATGGAATTATTTAATGTTCATTTTGGCATTGTTGCATAATAACAATGTTTAAAATATGTAAAGCAATCAATTTGGTCGTTTAGATGCCACTAACCCCTGAACCACTTGACCAATTAGAAGAGGCCTTATGAAAAGGGCACATCTCCGTAGCAATACCTGCAAAATGAGCTAAGAACTAGCTTTATTCACTGCATTGAAGAATATATTTTCGTGATACAAAAAAAGCGTTGCCAATAGTTAGTAATTAGACAAATATCAGCGTTATTCACGAAGTTTTTTCAACAAGAAAACGTTAAGCTGTGTAACTAACAGCAGGAGTGTATAGAAAACAACTAGGAGTGTGTCTCGGTAACTTCCACTACAGTGTTAAGTCAGGAGCGGCTACAGTGGTGTACAAATGTGTTACCAGAGGTCGCCACCTGCACGAGATGATTAGAGGTGTGCGTCATGTTCAAGGCTAATTTTCGGTCCTTTGTTTTTAAACAATAAGTGTTTAACATGGAAACAATACCAAAGTAATAATAAAAAAAAACTAAACAAACAGACAATCAGTTGTTCGCAAGTTGCTTTAACCAACAATAAAATAGAGCGTTGCTTTCGTAGCACACGTTTGCTTCGCGTGCTAAATTTCAGTTTCGATTTTAGACAACTTGGCGCAGGCGCAGTATTGTTGCTTGGTCTGGCGTTAGCACTTCTTACTAAAGTAAGCACTCGTAACATAGACCAGCCACACACGGTCACAGTTGTTTTCTATAGGCTCCTGCTAACAGTGACTTTTATGTTGTCAGGCAACGAACGTCTCCCGATTAAACAAGTTTCAGCCTTTTCTGTCGCATTGTTATTTATCCTCACATGCCTGAAAACAGCCAAACTACCTTAGCTGTAAAGGCACAACGTGTCTAGTGGTCGCCATGCTCAAATATATATATTTTTTTGTGGATAGGTGTTATCGTTTATTATCTTGGCGGGCGACACTAGCGTGTGTCTTGATACATTTTGGTTAAACACAAACCCTCTTCCAAATATTCTTTTTGAGTATCTTTACGTGTGTAGTGAGAATGAACTCTTGGAAAAGAGTTTATGTGGGAAACAATAAAGTCTGTGTCCTCTTCTGGAAGTTGGAGTTTTAAATTTTGGGTTCGATGATCACCTTCTGCTGTTCCAGATATTGGGGGGGGGGTGTCTGTCCTCATATTTCACTTTACCACTACTAACGTGAGGTAGCCTTAGCAGAAAAGCATACTGAAATAAGAGCCAGTAATGGTGACGCAAATACAAACCCTGTTAATGCTTTACCAAATCTGAATCTAGTAAATAAACCTGGTAAACTTGCATGTGTAGTAAGATTAGTGAACAAATGGGGTCCTAAATCTGAATTAAATCTTTTAAAAAAATTTCCGAGAGAACTATGGAAACTCAACGAATTTCTAAAACAGAGTGGGTAGTCGGTTTACAGCCACTAATGGGCGAAATTTTAGTTAAAGTTTGCGATCTAATGAAAGCCACCGAAATGCATAATTATGACCAAGTCAGAATTAACCCATAACCGCCTAGATACGAACGTACGCCTTCAACGTATAACAGCGAAAAACTAAGTCCCAGCACGAGGTTTGTGAGGGGTCCCCGGGGACCCCGAGCAAAGCGGGCAGTCACAGCCCAGTGGTCAGCATCGTCGGCTCCAAACCAAGGGAATGCCGGTTCGAATCCCAGAACCGACCCAATGGACTCTAAAAAAAAAGGGTCTGAAAGTTCTTTCAGGCTGTTATGGGTTAAATTAAATGAAAGTTTAGTGCAAACAAAAAAGTTATTACAATCCCAATATCGTGCACTGGAAAAAGACCCAGAACAACAGTACCATGAACATGCCTATGAGTTAGAAACTCTTTTTTTTTCCGTTGGTTATCATTAGCTAGTGTTAACGGTGAATACGATAAGCTAGTTAATTTGTTCTTGTTACAACATTTTATGAAGTCATGCCCAGTGGGCCTTCACAAATGGCTGCCAGACCAGTTTAAAACTGGAATGTTAACTGAAGCAAAGTTGTGTGACGATTGGATGACACGCAACAAGAAGATTTCTGCAGACATTGCACAGGTATCCGGCAAAGTGCAAACTAGCACACAGTATGGTATTCAGGCTTCTAAAGCCCCTTCCACGGGGTAACAGAAACCCTCAGACTGTAGCTAAACCGGCTGGTACTACAAAGGTTAAAACAGATCCCAGTGGGGATTCTGTCAACAGTAATAGCTCTAATAAAGAGTTTGACTATGTAGGCTTAAAAACAATGACGGAACATACTGTTTCTGTAAAAAGCCAGGCCACAGAATCCGTAATTGATGTGCACGTCTTGCACAAGAATCAGCTAGTGCTGAGCCACAATCTTGTATTAGTTTTGTAGGCAGCAGCCCTCCCGAATTAATTCTTGCTAAACATATCCATGATGTAGCGGCGCTTAACAGGGTCTTGAGGTGCCTACTGTCTATAGCACTGACATCTGGTGTAGTTGCGGTTAATTTAGAAGTATTCATAAGTGGCGGTTTTTACTTTCACGAAAAAACAGCATAGCGTATCTACTGCACGGTTAGGAAAAGAGCGTCTACGTCCTAACTAAACTTTTATGAACTAACTAATCACGGTTCGCTACCACCACGATGGGTGTGTATTTAAATGCCTACTTAGGAGTTAGAATAAAAATGATTTGTAATTATTTAACCCTTGCAAATTAAATCGGACTCGGAAGTCAAACTGTCGTTTAAAACAACTTTCTTTTGTGTTTTAATGAAACTTGACAATTTAGCTACAACAAGTAACTAGTTAGTTACATGAATAAAAACTTAAGCTTTAAAGAAAGCGCACTTTGGATTTACATTAAATCGGCAATTTGAACAAAATTTAAGTTCACTACAAATATGGACTAGAAAAGTCGGTTTGAGTTATCACAACTCTGAGTTACAAAATGATCCTTACATTAGTAAAACAGTCGTTGAAAGAAATTAGCAACCCTTGCACTAACGTCAATTAATCTATCACACTGAATCAAGATTAGTATTATATGGAAACAACCATTTGAGTGCTCTGCCTCAACGATAATACACGCGAGATCTTGGTGATCTTTGGATTATTTAGTGAACACTGAGTTCACATAAATAAGAAACAAAAAGCCAGTTTTTAGGAAGGGGACCTTAAACCCTTAAATTATGGGAGTCCTAGACCAGAATGCGATGGCGAGTCAAATGCGATGGCGTTTTGACTACCCATAAGTTTCAAATGCTAGAAGTTAAGTTTAAAATTTATGACTAAAAAATAAGAAATAAGGTTCCAAAAATTAAATTAAAAGTTTAAAGTAGTAACTATCTAAGAACTACTACTACCTTGCCCGGCATGGCAGCACTCGGACTGGCAAGACATCTCTGGTCCGAACGCCGTAGTAACCTCTAGCCTTTGAGATCTTGAGCTATGCTATGGATTGCTGGCTGTAGCTAGGTTTTATACCTGCTGCCTGGCTGCAGGAGGAGGGAAAAGCGTGTCCCTGTAGGAGAGCTAGTGTGTGGGGGGGGGGGGGTGGAGTGGGGTAGAGAACCTATGGAGAGGGATGGACTGGTGGCAGGCCGGCCAAGCTATCACTCAAGCCTAAGGGAGTGAAAGCGCGGACGGACGAGGGAGCTACGCTGCTCTGAGTGGAGGGGAAATTGAATACTGTCTTTTGGTTGGAAAGGAATATCGGCAGCTAGCAGAGCAAAGGGAATTGCCGACTTTTGTGGCAAGAGAGGCCGTAGCTTGAGTTTGGAACTCACAACGTGAATAGGCCGATGTTATGCATCGCAATTATTGAAGGAAGGGGGGGGGGGGACGAAGTGTTCAGCACAAATCTTTTTTACAAACGTGATATTTAATAGAAGGAACGTTACCACGGTCGAAGTGTTTTGGAGATGGCAAAATAAAAATATACAAAGTAAGTTTGTAAAAATTCGTAAGAAAAGCTAGCCGGGATCAGTAGTGTTCAGAGACCTAGTTTTTGCTAAAGTTGCCCAAATATAATAAAATTAAAAGGTTAAATATACCAGCTTATTCCCTGAATGCTAGAACGCATAAACATTAGTGAAATATTATTGCAGCCGTTAATAATAAAAATTACAGTCGAAGTTTTCACGATAAACTTGGCCTTCGTTAAAATAAAAACATCAAGTGTTGGGTTTTCAAATACATGTATGTGAGGTTAAATACCTCCTAAAACAACAACACTAAGCTGGTTGGCTTTATGCCTGGAAAAGAAATAAAAGTAATTACAAATTTGTACAGAGTTTCGAAGGCGATTGAAGAATTGCGTGCGGCGCCGGTCAGTTTGGTGACTTTTTCAAAATTGTGTAGTTAATTATTGAAAAGGAAATTTAATGTTCTGTTTTCGCAGAAGTCTTGCGAAAGTTCAGGTCTATTAAGGGCCGCAAATTTCAAACGTTTTGGTCCATTTTTCACGGAGGTACATCACTTTGAAGACGGAGGTCTTTTTTTTTTAGGCCTATTGAGCGCTAGCGCGCACTAATGAAGAAAAAATTGTTCGTTGCGAGAAGCGATAAACCCTCAGGTTTTTGATGTTTTGAGTTGAGGTCTCCTCTCAAATCTGATGGTGAAGACTAGCTTCTTTACAAAATTAATTTTACTTCAAATTGAGCAGCGCGAGTTATTTAAAACACTTCTCTCCCAACTCCCATTTTAGCAAGAAATACACTTAACTTTGACCCCTAGCATTCAGGTGTGTAAATAATTAAAATACCTAAAGGCTTCTAACTACAACACTCGGCTTGGCGGCCTTAAGCATATCTTATGCACACTTACCCTTGTGCACAATCACTGAGTGGTCAGTCAAGTCCAATCCAAACTCCCACCTGACGAATGAAGAGGTTTGCACACAGTTACGTAGTAGAACTTCTCTGGTCGAGACTACTTCACTGGAGCGATGGTTGTTGGTGCCAAGGTCCACTGGATACTGCAACGGAGCTTCGTGTCCTGGAATCGGCCGAATTCTCCTCACAGTTGACGGTCCACTAGGAACATCAGACGGCTTGTAGATTTACAAGTCAGGGGGGAGGGGGTGGCTGCTATTTTTGCCTCCTGGCTCTGGAACTGGCGTTGTTGCTGGAGCTGATGATATGCACTGTTGTTGTTGGCAGTACGGACATCGGTTTTGCATTGATAGTAACTGCAATGATGACATCTACTTCTTGTGACTATAGTGTCGGAGTCACGTACATCTTGCTGAAGAATTGTTCAACACAAATGGTATAGTAGCATGGCAGGGGGGGAACAATTGCGGGAACAGCACCTGTTCATCCCACCGCTGCCTCCATTTGTAACGGCGGATGCTACGACGGCACAGGTGCTTGTAACATCGCCGGCGCCTGGTGTAACTGGATCTTACTTATTGTCACTCTGGGTTGACTTTGAGTACTTTTTTGGTTAAAACAGCACAACTGCTACTGTCCCAGGGTAGGGAATGGAGCATCGATGCCCTAATGATTAGGCTAACTACTAATAACATGCGGGTAATGCTGCCACCAAGGTGGGAAAAAGCTAGCTAAGTTAATTTGAAGAGAATTGTTTTAAAAGTTAACTTCCAGCAAATATCAATCTAATAACTCAAGCTGGCGTGTAAAACTCTGGGTTTTTATTTTAAACGAACATAATAAAGATTGCACTTTACATTTAGTTATTATTTACACAACTTAGCTTTGGTTTAAAATCATTCAAAGCTAAAGGTTAATTTAAGCTTAAACTATAAATTTTGAATTTTAAGTCCAAAATTAAACTTTTAAGTTAAACTAAGTTACGTACGAACAACTACCTTTGCCCGGCATGGCAACAATCGGACCGTGACATCTCCACTTCCGACCGGCGTAGCTACCTCTAGCTTTGAGATTCCTGAGCTGTGCTGTGGAGGGAGGGAAACTGGGGCTTTTTATGCTGGAGAGGAGGATTTTGGTGGCCAAAGCGCGGACTCGTGAGGGTGCTAGGCACCTCTGATTGGCGGAGGGCCAGGAGAACAATGGAAAGTGGGAGGAGAAGTCGGCTAAGCAAAGGGTTTGGGTGCAGAGCCGTTGGGAACAACGAGGCCTTTGTTAAAGCAGGTGCAAGGAGTTTTGAACTCAACAAAGTGAATTGGCCTGTCTTTTTAAACTACGATGTTATGCATCGCGCAACTATTGAAGGAGGGGGGAACGAAGCGTTTGTTCAGAATAAACATTGGCTTTGGGAATAAACTGTTCTTTGCAAGCCATGAATTTAATTGAAGGAAAAGCTAGTTTGTTTGCATTCGGATGGTAGCTACGGTCGGAGTTTGTTTGGAGATGCTATTAAAAATAAACATGAAATAAACACTGGGTCCGTTAAAATACACAAACATAAACGAAGAGCTCCGGTAGGGTTCATGGCAAGAATTTAAGTTTACTAAAGTGCATTTGTTTACAAAATAAAAGGTTAAATATACCAGCTTAGTATTTAATTATGCTATAACGCATTTAGGTTAGTTTTAGTTGTTTGCAGAAGCAGACAAGTGAATTTGACAGGCGGACATTTTTCATAATAACATAAGTCGTCACTCGTTTTACAAATAAAAAAAATCGTTCTAGGTGTGTATCCTTACATGTATGTGAGGTTAAGTACCATAATGGAAGCCCCTCCTATTGCACAACTAAACTAGTGTTTTTGGCTTTATGCCTGAAAGAATAAATTACAAAATATACAGAGTTTTGGAAACGGCGACCGGAAATGGCGTTCGCTACGGCACAGTTTGGGGAAACAGGCCGATGAGTGATCTTCGGTTCAGTTTGGAAAGATTGATGAATGAAGGATTTTTGTCAGAAGATGAGCTCGAGAAACTGTCTCCGAAACCCCCCCAGATTCTCCCGACTATTTTCGCGCAGGTGAAAACACACAAGGAGGGGAATAGAGAGGAATTACATCAGCCAAGGGGGGAATAGCGCAAAAATTGGACTGGGAGGTCGCCGAGTGCCTCCAAAAGTATGTGAGAGGCGTCAGTAGGCTAAAGATGACTGAGGATTTATTTAAAGAAATTGAACACCTCGTGCTCAAAGAGGATGAAATGCAGGTCTCTTTCGACGTTGTGAAACTTTTCCCCAGCCTCTCGCACCGGTTGATATTATAGATGCTCGCATTCTCGAGACGAAGGTGGGGTGTACCAAAGAAAGCATTTGAGAAGGACAGGGCTCTGTTAAAAGTGCTTCTACCCTCTATTTATGTGGAGTACGGAGGGAGAACATATTGGCAAGTTAGTGGAGCTCCAATGGGCTATTCAGCTCGCCCTTCATTGCCGAGATGGTTTAACAGCACCTTGACGAGATGGTCCTAGGGTCTGGTTTGGGAGTACGGATATGGAAGCGATTCGTTGATGTTGTTTTCGCGGTGCTTAAGAAAAGACAACTAGAATGCATTATGGAGAAAGTTAACAACTGGAGGTGTGGACTGGCCTTTACAGCGGAGAAGGAAGAAAATGGGCCACTTCCATTCCTGGATGTAAGAGTGAAGAGGAGTGAGGGAGGAAGATTAAAGTTTGAACAGTATGTGAAACCAATGTCGACGAAGAGGGCCATCCTGTACAACTCGGGCCATCCAAAAGAACAACTCAGAGCTATTGCCCAAAATGAATTTGTTAGGCTAGTGAGAAACACTAGTGAAATAGAAAATACGGGGCCGTTCTTGGATAAGGCAAAAGAAAGGTTTCTTGGACTGGGATACCCAGGGGGAATGCTGAATCGGCTTAAGAAAAATGCATACTCGATTGTGTCACCAGCTAAAAGAAGAAAGCGAGAAGTGAATGAGTATGACAGCAAGACTATGAAGAGAGAAGAAAAACCATGAGTGAGTTTGACTTACCTTGAGGGAGTGACTGGCCAGATTCGAGACGTCTTGAGGAAGCGAGGCTTGAATGCGTGCTTGAAGAACGTGGAGGGCTTGAAAAAATGTATTAGCAACAAAGTGAAGAAAAGTGTGACTTTTCAACATCAAGCTCACTTGCCCAGAAGGAGAAGGATGAACAGACGATGGGACGTGTTGCGAATACGAGAGAAGCGGTGTACCGTGTCCCATGCAATGACTGTGAGGCAGTATATATTGGTGAGACCAGAAAAGGAGTACCAGTGAGACTGACACAACACATGGCAACTATAAGAAATAAGAAGGACAACGGAATAGCAGTGCATTGCATGGAGACACATCACACTATAGATTGGGAAAAAACCAGGACGCTTTTGAGCTCAAACTCAGCAAGAGATAAACATCTTAGGTGCCTGGAATCAGTAGCAATTAAACAACATGAATTGCATAAAAAACAGCTCATGAACATTCAAGGACCATCAAATCCTAATGTGGGCCACCTGGTTAACGTTGGACTGGAACGAGAATTGAGTAGGCGATGGGAACTAAGCGAGCAAAATGCCGACGTGCAACGGCCCAAAAAATGTAGTAGGCCACGATTACCGGCGAATTCGAAAACGGCGCTTGTAAAGATGTGATCAGGGAATAATTCAACCTTAAAAGCCTGATGATGACAACAGTTCGTTGTTGAAAATTTGCTGGACATATGTAAAAATGTGCGTGATTTTTTTGTGAATTTACTTTTTCCAATAATGTAGTCTGGAGACTTCATAAAGCATTGTATGGTTTAAACCACTCTTGCAGACATTGGTTCGCAGAGTTGGATCAAGCCTTTGAAGATCTTGGATTTGACAAAATTCAAGCGACCAATTGCATACACTCGTATAAACAAGCGGCTACAGCGACTGCCTAGTCGCACCGGTCTTCTGTACACTTCCTCCACTTCCATTGTTGAGGCGCACACCTCTATCATGCACTACAACAGCTATCTCTATTATACTAATCTAAAGCAGTAGCCATCACAGTTGTCGGTTAAAAATGTATTAGTTTAGGCCTATTTTACATTTTAGGTGTAATTCTCAGAGTTTAGTCCTAATTTAATCAGCAGTTTTAATTTCGTTCGTAAGTAGCAGTTAACGGCGATATGGATTGTATAGTAAGCCTATTCATTTTTGCAACATGGTGCGCCTACAGGCACACAGTGAGTGTTACAACGTAATGAGCAATGTAGCGTATATAGATCAGTGGTAGTAGGGTAGTGACGAGAGACTCTGTTGATGAAGCCAACAGCGACTATTAGCAACTTGACGTTGCTATGGTAATGTGATTTTAGGCGTAATTTTCATTTTTAGGCCTTATTTTAAAAATGCATTTTTAATTTCGTAAGTAGCAGATAGAGGCCTAATGGAGAATTTGGTTCGATGGTAAGCCTATTCATTCATGCAACAATGCGACGAGAATATTTTAAACGAAGCTAAAATCCATTTATGTTTATTGAGTTACCTTAGGATTTTAATTCGACGATCAAATGTTATTATTTAATTTAGTTACCCCGAAGAATTTTATTAGGTATAAGGAAGTAACAATGTTTTAATTTGCCATGTGATTTAACTAACTTCTCACACTGAATCTAACGTTGTAAACAATGGTCGTCAATAGCTGGTACCGTTGCGAAGTTGAAAAAAAGCTACGGACGGGAGGACGGAAAAAGCCGTTGCAATAGTCTTCTCAGCCGGTACGGCTGTACAGAAGACTAAAACAAAGCTGTTGTAGTACATGCTGAGCGACAAAAAGTGCCAAAAAATTTCAGTTCTGGCAATAAGCTGCATATTGCACATGGAAGCTGTACACAAATTGTAGTTTCCAAATCCACCGGGAGACACTCCCGGAAGTGACAACGTAATCTGTCATGACGTCATCAAAATGGCCACCGTGCGACATACTAAATCCCTATTATCTCCGGAACTAATCGATCAATCCTAACGTGCGACCTATTGTTGGAAAGATAATTTAATTTGCTAAAAGAAATTATTGAACAATGTATGCCGTAAATCTATTAGTTTCTGCGTAATTTGAAGGAAAACATATTATGACGTCCCCAAAATGGCCACCATGCGATATACTAAATCTCGTGTATCTTGGGAACTAATAGATCAACCTTATGGTGTAACCTATCGTTGGAAGATAATTTAATTTGTTAAAGGAATTGCCAGAGCATTGTTTGCCGTATGTATATTAGTTTTTGTTTAATATATAGAAAAATATATTATAGCATCATAAAAATGATCGCCACGCGATATACTAATCTGTGGTATCTCTGGAACGAATATATCAATCTTATCCTTCGCCCTATTGTTGGAAATATAATTTAATTTGCCAAGGAAAATGTATGCTGTAAGTCTCTTTTGTTTAACTTGAAGAAAAACAAAATCTACACTTAATTATTGCCACTTTATGTGTGTAATTAAAGTTGGTTTTATTCTATGTTTTGTTATCTATGATGTATTCACTTGTGCTGCATTTAATAATATAGAACATAACACAACCTTCAGTACTGTAACGGCGGACGCTACCACGGCTGATGTGCTTGTAACGCCCCCGACATCTTTGGTTGACACGTACTTTCAGTATAAGGTTCTGGGTGGTTATTTATGACTTTTACGTAAATAAGCACAGCATGGGCTACAGTCCCGGCATGGGGAATGAAGCGTCGGTGTCCTAAACTATAGGGCCTAACCTTACTGCAACTGGTTTTCGCTGCCACCAACGGTAGAAATTATTATCAATCTCCACTCCCGACCGGCGTGACCCTTCTAGCTTGATATCTGTGAGCTGTACTAAGGAGGGAGGGCTGCTGGGGCTTTTTATGCTGGAGATCGAGGATTCTGGCGACCAAAGCGCGGACTCACGTGGATGCTAGGCACCTCTGATTGGCTGAGGGCCAGGAGAACAATGGAAAGGGGGAGGAGAAGTTGGTTTAACAAAGGCTTTTGGTGCAGAGCCGTTTGAAGGAGTAGGGACATGTAGAGATGGGCCAAATTGGGAAAGGCCCTTACATTAAAAGATTGACTGTAGAAATCGTATTTACATCAATATTATTTGGAGTGCATTGAAGTAAAGCTTAGTAGAGTGGCTTTTGCAGTGAATAAACCACTACTGCTAAATTGAACATGCTTTAATTGAAAACTGCGATGTTGCACAACACAACTACCGCAGGTGGTTGGGGGGGGGGGGACGAAGTATTGCATAAAATAAACGTTGGGCTTTGGAAATGAACAGATCTTTTCAGGATATTGTTTTAATTGAAGGAAACCTAGGCTGTTTGCATTCAGATGGACACAGTCGGAGTTTTGGATGGAGAATTTTAAAATACTATTTACACAAAATTCGTGTCCGTTAAGATTGCCGATGTCTAAATATGATTCTAGCTAATGGTAGAGTTCTGGGGGCAAAAGAATATATAAAAAGGTTAAATAGTCTAGCTTAGTTAAAGGCTATAACGCATTAATTAAATTGGATTTAACTGTTACTGCAGAAAGACAGATTTTGATTTAGGTGGACATTTTTCATGTTGTTTGTGGCCATCAAACTGAAATAAAAAACATCACACTTAAATGTCTGTATCCACATGTATATGAGGTTAAGTACCCAAAGGCAGCCCCTCCTAATTCACAACTAAGCTAGTGTATTTGGGTTTTTATCCTAAAACAATAATCGAAAAATAATTACAAATATACATGGAGTTTGTCAATAACGGCGACCGAAAGTGACGAGCGCTGCGGCAGTTTTGGAAAGTTTTTCAAAATGATGCTGTGAATCTTCTAGAAGGAAATTCGGGATTCTGTTTTTCCAGAATTGTAGCTGGAGTTTAGGGCTATTAAATGGTGAAGAGTTTGGTCGTTTAAGTCCATTATTGACGGAGATATCATAGGTCAAAGACCGAGGTCTTTTTGGCGTTTGGGCGCTCAAGAAAAAAAAAATTGTTCGTTGCAAAAACGAAGGTTTTTCTGTGGTCCAACATTGCAGTACGTCAGCGAACTCATTCCATGGAACAGGCATGTCTCATCTTTCACCCACCAGAAGGTATGTCTGTGACAACCAGTCTCAACCGAGGACAATCAAAGAATAAAACAGAATAGGCTTGCCGGAGTCCTCCACAAGTCTTCCTAATACGACTAAAGGTTCGTGTGATGCACTGTAACCAATGGTCGAAGAAAAAAACCATTGATACACCCCTGGAAATGATGCACTGGTCATAATCCGCCAGAAGCAAGGCTGACCACGAAGGGTAGCCTTCCATTCCCGTCAAAAAAGCCATGAAGGTTTGAAAGGTAAATGCACATCAATTCTGCTCCCAATATATGATGTGAATTCCTCATCCATGGTTCGCCGTGCCATGAACATTATAATAAGTATTCTTAAGAAGATCAATCCATGACAGACACCAGTTTAAGGCCGATCAACCATCACAAAGCTGCACATAGAAACAGCTGTAATTTCAATGATTGGTTGTAAGTTAGCAGGTAGTGGCTAAGCCTTTGTTGCAACACCAGGAAGGGTAGACAACATTCTGAAGTCATCTGCAGATCGCACTTAAAACAAAGTAGGTACGCACACAAGGTTAGCATCGCAGGCCATCATAATCTGCAGAATGAGGTTATCAGAATCAGGGTGATGACTTGACAGTTCAGACAGCCGTTTAATGAGAGGCAACAAAAATCGGCTAAATTGATATTCTGGGATGGATGACAAGTGCTGTGGTAACATAGCCTCTATAGACTTGCAAGTGTACTAAGAGAGGTACGAGCTGTCATATTAAACAGTGACTTTCCTGTACACTACCATGTGCCTGTGAAGGCCACTGCTCAAGTGACGCACAGTGAACAATACGACACAGCTTTAATAATTTAGTTTCCAAAAGATCCACATATAAAGTGGCAATAATTACATGCACATTATCTTTTCCTTCACATTAAACAAAAAATAAATTATTTACGGGATAAATTTATGGGTTCAAGCATTTCCTTTAGAAGATTAAATTTTCTTTCCAACGATAGGTCGCAAGATAAGATTGATCAATTAGTTCCGGAGATACACGAGATTTAGTATTTTGAGGTCGTCATAATGTGCTTTCCTTCAAATTACGTAGAAACAAGTAGATTTACGGCGTACATTGTTCCGGCATTTCTTTTAGCAAACTAAGTTACTTTTCCAACGATAGTCCGCACAAAACGATAGAGGTAATTGGGAATTAGTATTTCGCCCAGCAGTCATATTATGTTTTTCTTCAGATTAAAGCACTCCCCACACCCCTAGCTGTTATTCGGTTCTCCCTCCACATCATTCGGCTAAATGTTTAGTGTTGCCCCCTCAGTACAAAACCCTAGTTACGCCACTGATCCGTTAAATGTTTGATAATAAATATTAGCTAGCTGCGTATGGTGGACTCTCTTGACACTAGCTGGATGATCATTAGAAAGATTGCTGCAATGAGATTTCACTTGTAGCAGGATGGCATACATTAAATTTAATAGTTCTCATTTTCAGGGATGAAGTCTACTGCCAGATTTGTAAACAACTGACCAACAATCCAAGCAAGAGTTCGCATGCTCGTGGCTGGATATTGTTGTCCCTGTGCGTTGGCTGTTTTGCACCATCTGAAAAGGTTAGTAAAAAAAAAAAAAAAACTGTGTGGGGAAACTAATGATATGTATGAACAAATAAGTCATTGTGCATTTCAGTTTGTAAAACACTTACGCTCATTTATACGAGATGGTCCTCCTGGGTATGCCCCGTACTGTGAAGAACGCCTTAAAAGGACGTTCATGAACGGAACAAGAAATCAACCACCAAGCTGGCTAGAACTCCAAGCAACTAAATCCAAGAAACCGCTTATGCTACCAATTACCTTTATGGATGGTAAGATATGCCTCAAAGTTTGAGTTTTATATTACTTCAAACATGGTTAATTAATTGCTTCAACATTTTTCTTGTAGGAAATACAAAGACATTGGTGGCAGATTCAGCTACAACAGCTCAGGAACTTTGCAACCAATTGGCTGAGAAAATTGGATTGAAGGACCAGTTTGGTTTTTCTTTGTACATAGCATTATTTGACAAGGTTTGCACAAGGTTTTTTTTTTTTCGTACTCTTTGTGCTTAACTATTTTCTTGTTCATGTCATAGTCATAACTCGTAAGATACCACAAGAAATGCAGTGACTATTGGATAAACAGCTCTATTAGAACAGCCATAGAACTATGATGTACATGGTCTTAACATCAGTTACCAATTTCAGGTGTCTTCACTAGGGAGTGGGGGTGATCATGTGATGGATGCCATCTCGCAGTGTGAACAATATGCCAAAGAACAGGGAGCCCAGGAGCGAAATGCTCCGTGGCGTCTTTTCTTCCGAAAAGAAATATTTGCTCCTTGGCACGAACCATCAGAAGACAGTACAGCAACAAACCTTATTTACCAGCAGGTTGTGAGAGGAGTTAAATTTGGAGAATACCGGTGTGATAAGGTAACGCCCTGCCAAGTATGTGTTTTGTGAAATCCTGTAGCAATGTAGTTCAAGTTAGCTCAAGACTTTATATAACCTTCTTACTCATTTCGACCTGCCGTCTGTTTTGTATCTGCTACAGGAAGAAGACTTGGCAATGATTGCTGCCCAACAATACTACATAGAATATAGCACAGATAACAATGTTGATCGGCTGCTTAGTCTAATGGCCAATTATATCCCAGACTACTGTCTACAGGGAGGGGAGAAAAGCCTAGATAGATGGGGAACATTAGTAGTCGGTGCATATAAGAAGGTAAGAATTAAGTGACACTGTGTTTTTACACACGTTGGATTTGTTTCCACCCTTATCAAGTATATAGTTTCATGCTTCATGGAATCCTCAGATACAATAGTTAGTTCTCGTGAAGGGAACCTATGATCAGGGCCGGATGGGAGGTGCTTTGGGTGCTGAAGCACCAGGCCACAGGCTGATAAAGGGCCTCACGGTCACGGGAAAAACAAGGTACTAATTTAAATTCTAAAAAAAAATTAACTTTTACTGAAAAGTTGTATCAAAAAATTTCAATTCTAAAAAAAAGTTACTGTTATTCTCCTTTTTATTATGGGACTGGGGGGTGCAGGACCACAAATCTTTAATAAGATGGCAAAGGTAGGAAATATTGGTTTTTTTACGTTTTTTATTTTTTTATTGATAATTATGCACCATTTATTTCCCTTACTTTCTGTGAAAACCGCTTGTCGATACATAGTTTACTTTTTTTTATCAATTTTTTGTAAAATATGAATCATGAAGTTTGGCCAGAAGTATGACAGAAAGTTGCAAAGGATTTGGTTTTTAATCACTTATAATACGAATAAAACAATAATTTTTGATGCCACAATAAACTGCACAACGATGTTCTCTTGTTAGTAGTTTCTAGGAGTTACGTGATTTCGTCACCAGAGGTCGTTCAGAACAGAAAATGGCGGCCTCCACAAGTTAGTGCACACCTTTTCGCTTGCTGTTTTCGTACATTGTGGACAGTTTTTCACAAATTACGTAGAGAAAAACATGGAAAACAATGCCTAAGTGTAGCTGCTGGTCAAGCGGTCTACCTTTTTAACGATGGAGCCTCGACAGTAAGCAATATTTTGGTTGCAATGAAAATTCTAGTAGGTAAAAATACTGAGATAGCACTGAATAAACGTGATGCAGCTGGCCTGTACCACAGTTCAAAAAGGCATCTGAAACCACTAAGAAGATAAGGAAATGCCTAAGGACAATAAAGAAAGGGTTTGAGGACTCCAGAATTGAACAAGCAGGTCATGTTTATAGTGGAGGTGATGTTTAAGACTGGAATCATCCGTAAGTTACGGCTTTGTCAACTTTAACGTCGATTTTCCAAAATTGCATGTTTTTGTTAAAATATTAAAGTTTTTTATTGCCACGAAAATATCATTACCTTATATTTAATTAGCAGTCCTCCCCCCCCCCCCCATGGAGCTCTATTATCCCTAGCTTGAAAGTTGACTTCCCTGCTGGGCTCGTAACCTACTGCGCAAGACAGGAACTGGGATCGGCTATATAATCGGGGAACGCATCGATTCCCAGGCTACTATCCAGGCTACTATCCGCTCTACACAACAGCTACGCAACCGGACCGACGTTTCATTCAACTGGTTCCTGCTGTTGTCCACGATTCCTGTTTCCATGTGGGGATCACTCCACTGCCGTGACTTGGCTCGGTTTCCCTTGCTGCCGTCTCGATTCCAAGTACTTGGCGGCCTCGGCCAGTGGATCGGAACCGGGCCCTGGCATCCAAGTGATTCTTCACGAGTTGTCATTCCGTCAAACTACCGAAACAGCGGTTCCTTTACTCATCTCGATTCCGTATGGTCATCAGTAAACTAGAACTGGGTCTCTGCACGATCCGGATCCTTTACAGCTGCGATCCGCTGTCTCCTGCCTTCGGTTCCGATCTCCTTCCTCAAAGCAGACTATTTTTCCACCTTCCCCCTCAGCTTCTTGCGATCCTCGGGTTCGACACCTAGGGAAGGGGGGGGGGGAGGACCGACATCTACTTCCATCTACTGTCGTTAGTTGCCACTTGCACATCGAGCCTCTGCTTGGACTTGGTTTGGTTCCCCTTGCTGGCGGTTCGATCCGCCTCTGTTTGGCAGCTACGACCAGTGGGCTGTGACCGGGCCCCTCCTTCCGACCTGGGCCCCTTTGCCTCTTCTGCCAAGCTTCTTCACGTATCACCATTCCCATCTGCCATTCTATGGGCTTCAAAGAAGAAGCTACGGTTCTTCTACTCGAACCGTTGTCTCGATTCCGTTTCTGTTCGGCATCGGTAAGCCTGAACTGGGCCCTTGCACGATCCGGGCCCTTTGCAAGCTACGATCCGCTGTCTTCCTACATCATTGCACGACTGTTTCCTGTTACTTCCAGCCTTGTAGGGCCTGGTTCGGTCCGATTCCGCTTCACATCAAGAACACCGAGGATCGGACTGGGCCCACGCGCCCAGCCTGGGCCCTTTTGCGGATCACATTCCACCTGTCTGCCTTTTGACGTAGGTGCGTCGGTTCCTGACGTAGATCGTCATCCTGATCTCTTTCCTTGCTTCACGCATTGAGAACAATTGACGATCTCTCTCCGACTAGCTACCCTCTGCTCACGCTTCTACGCAACTTCAATGGAAAGACACCTGCACGATCCGGATCCTTTGCAAGCAACGCTCCGCTGTTTTCCTGCCTCACTACACGCTTGTTTCCTGCAGACTCCAAGCACCGCCTTTATAGGACCTATGTTCGGTCTGATTCCGCTTCGTATCACAGACAACACGGCTCGGACTGGGCCCCAGCCTGGGCCCTTCCACAAACCATGATCCGCCAGCCGTCTACCTTCTTCACATCGATGCATCGATTCCTACTGATCGTCATCTCATGATGCTGTTTCAACTTAAGAACAATCGAAGATTCTTCCCCAACATCCTACCCGCTGCACATGCATCTGCGCAGCCTCCATCATCTAAAAACCTACGCAGAGCGAACCGTCGGGTCCTTTCTTCGCTGTCCACTCCCCGACAAGGTTGTGCTGTTCCAGACCGACTCAATTCCCAATTACATCGAACTCCAATGCCTTTCGCCGCGATTTCCAGGGATCTAACACAAGCCTCGATTCCTACCGATCCTCACTTCAGCTTCATTACTAAACGTCCACAACTGTCATGGGTTCCATCGCTCTTCAGGGCCCAGTTCCTTGAGGATCGAGCAGTCCTTGTGCATTTACCTGAACCAAACAAAACCATGCACCGATTCCTCAACTCAAGACCCGCCGTGCGAGTCACCAGATCGCTTTCTGCCGCCCTTACGATCCGCAACCTGCTGCCTTTATGACTCTGCCAAGACTGCTGATCTCATCTAGTGTTACCCTTCCTGCTGCCTGTTCAACAGTCGACTAAGGTGTTTCCTTCCTGCAGTTAGGGCCCCGAGCTGATCCTGGCCCGGCGCCGTTTTCCTGCAACACCGTTCTCAATTTTACCCTTCGTGTTAAGGATCGTTTGGTCGTTCCTGGGTTCCAACTGCGATCCCTTCGCCATTCTTCATTCCTGGCTCACGCCTAGGTCCAGTCCCCTTCTCTTCATCCCACATTTCATTTTCTTACCATTTTGACCATCGTTCTCTTGGTTACTCAGGGCCGCTCCTTCGCACCATGGGATGGCCTTTCTAACCTCGATCTAGCCTACAGAGCCTCCGGTTCGATTCATCTTCGATCCCCTGCTTTATAGGCCTACACTGCTTCAGGTCTCAAGACGAACTTCGAGCCTCTTGCTTCGCTACCACACGATTCCAACCTCTACTATGGGACCCCCTTCTCTACAACGCTACGTTTGTGGATGTGTACTTGGGCACCTGATCGCAGGTGGATAAAAGCTCGATCCCGGGGCTAAGGACCGGCACCCTAGCATTCACAACAACATCGTGTCAATGTGTCTTAATAAATCTAGAGCGTGTATCTTGACAACCAACGTGCTATTTCCTTCACAACGTTTCCTGATTACCCTTTGGTTGCCCCCGACGGGTTCCCCGATCCAGGTGACCCATCATGCTGCTTCCTTCCCGATTACCCTTCCGTTACCATCGTCAAGGCCTTCTCTCAACGAGTACCTTGCTACGTAATGCCAGTTTCCGAAAAGAATCGTCATTTAGATTCCTGATCCGCCTGATTCCTGGTTCCTGATCCTCCACACCTTGATCCGATCCTTCACCGCCGCTTCTGATCACGACCAGGCCCAACACCCGGCTCGGAGCCCCTTTCAACCAAGCCGTTCTTCGTTTTACAGGACAACCACGGCCAAAGGTTCGAGCCCAGACTTGATACCGGGCCCGGTGTCCCTTCTCTTCATCTCACCTCCAGTTTTGGCCAGGAGTCTTTCAACCGCTCGGGGTACCACGCAGTCAATGCCATTTCCTTCCGTCGCTTCTCGTTTTGTGGCAGGAAGGCCTTGCCATGCAATCCCCGACCTACGCTACCTACTATTCCATACACCTGCAGCACTCACGATCCCCATGGACCGCAACCTTCTCTTCTCCGGGCCTCCGGTTGCGCATCACAGCCACTTCATCACACAGGCCCGATCTACACCATGATGCCTCCTTAGGTCGGTCCGTCCTGAACCACACTTGGGACTTCTCCGGTCTGTCAGCATCGCTTCTGCCCTATCCATTTCACAAGTTCACTCTATGCAAGTCCGCCAAGGTTCCACTTCTGCAACGACCTCTCGGTTCCTGTTTATACATCGATCCGAACATTGCCATCGTAACCTCCTCGGCCAAGCTGCCGTCAAAAGTTTCCTGTGCTTCCGATTCCACACCAAAATTGCTTTCATCTATTCAAGCCCAGGATTGTTTGACGGTTGAGTTCGTCAACGGCAGCTACTCAAGGTGACGTTAACGTAGAAACAACCTTGACGTCGTGACAACTCCAACGCGCTACTTCTTCCGATTCCTTCTGCTCCCTATTCCACAATAGCATCGGTTCTGGTTCCTGGTTGCTTCGTCGGTTCTAGCCTGCCAGCAACAAGAAACGAAGAGTCTTCGATCCGTCCATAACATCATTGGATTCATCGACTTCAGCTTCCCGGCCAAGGTGGGATTGGCATTTGTTATTATCTGCATTCCTGCCTTCCCCTAGTGTAGAACCGATTGCTTTACACCCCTGGCATCAGCTGTTCCTGTTTGCTAGCCCTTGGGACTGAGGATCCCGGGTCCAGGCCAGTGTAAACTTCGTTGATTCTACTCGGACATTGTCCGTGTGGTCACCGTCTCGTAACGTGGGCCTGCCATGCAGAGATTGCCGGACTCGAGCCAAGGGTATGGCACTCGGTTTCTGAGTCCAGCCCTAGATACTTGAACACTTTTAACCCTTCGACCGGGTAGCCATTCCTTTTCGGCCTCTTCAACCAAATTCTTCAATGCTTCTTCAAAACATTGTGTCCGGTCCACCTCGGCTTCCCGGATTCCTGTCCTCCCTCACCTTTACCATTTTCTCCTCTCCAATACAAGCTTCTGCTGTCCAAACACCAAAATTAATACTGAAAATATTTGCATGACCCTGTACTTGGATAGCCTGCAGACTTATGCACAAAATTCAACATTGGCACTGACAACGTAAAGCTCACCTCGCCAAACCCTCCCATGCCAGGCGGATTCCACTTCAGTTAAGTGCTATGCACGTTTTCTCTTTCGGACTTCCGTTCATCCTGTTTCTTCAAAAACAGGCAATCTTTCTAACCCCTCGGACTCCGACAAACCTTCTTCCTCTTCTTAAACGGCTTCTCACAAGGGCATCGCGCAACGTGTTCAAATGCCCATTTATCTCGTCAAACTAAACTCTGCCGTTGGTCTTCCCCGAGTTTCTTGACGTCTCTGGTGCGGATTACTTCCAGAAACCAGAGTAACGCAATCTCCATTCATCCATCGCAAGCCCTGGATAACCTAATCTCTGACCACACATCCAAGTACGGATTTCCGGTCTTCTGCTTCAGGAATTTTCTCCTCGACAAGCAAGACCTTCAAGCTCTACCAGGTAATGAAAATTTTGTCAAATCTGCATGCCTAATATTTTTCATTACCTTGCCCAGAATACGGTCACTGTTTTGCTCTCTTTCATGGATGCCGCCTGCCTTGACCACGGCCAGCCAGAGCATCAACACTGACAGGTTCACGGGCTGATTAGACTCAGCACGGGCTCCAGCACCTTGGCATCCGACTCCAAGAGACAAGGTCTGCTATGGTAAAATAGGTGATGGTTGTTTTCAACGGCAATAAAAACTTAGAAATACCAGGGTACGGCCTAGTCGATTTCTGTTTTTGTTGCCTAACCGAAAACATACATTACCTCGACCCGCCCGGCCTCCCCTCTCGGTTGCCAAGGTAGACCCAGTGTTGAAGAAAGAATGAAGCTCATTTCCAGGTGACTCTTTATATAGAGCCCTGCACGCGTGCGCAGTAAATGGGAGTTGCGAGCATGGCCGGCAAGCCAACTTCTCTTCTAGGGGATTGAGCCTTTCTAAAGGAAGGAACTGCTATGATAAAATAGGTAATGTATGTTTTCGGTTAGGCAACAAAAACAGAAATCGACCAGGCTGTACCCTGGTATTTTTCAAGTTTTTATCGCTATTATTCCTCCTTCTAGTATGAGAGGTGAAATAGCAACTTAGCGTTGCAAAGGACATGACCTTTGTAAAATTATTCATGGAATGTTCATACCACGCAAGATCAAAATACAAGATAGCAATCACAAAATTACTAAATCACGATTCCGCCATGAACTAGAAATTACCATAATCGCCTCAATCTGTACAAAACGGCAACAGAGTGAGAAAAATCTTAAATTCATCCTTACGTACGACAACTATTTGCCAAATTGTCAAATTCGCTTACCATCAAGACTGAAGCTGGAGCCGGACAGATAAAGAAATTTAAGCTCTAAACTAATCCCACCCTCATTGCTATTGTAAAGAATAGGCCTATTGGCCGAGTGTAGCCTACTTTAAACTAGAAAACAAGTAAGCATGACTGCCAGGGAAAGAGACATTTATTAAACAATCAGAATTGATATATATGCATGTTTGTTGTCATCTGATTAAGACAGCTGACTATCGGCGAAGCTATATATAATAAAGGGGTGTGCGACGCATCTGAGGTTAGTCACAAATGATGTCACACACAAGAGCATTCAGCTATGACGTGGTAGGGCAACATACACTACGGGGATGTCTGACCACAGCAAGCCATGTCGGGCAGGTAGTAGCCAGTCATAGTTAGGGAACGTGATTTAATTTTCGTTTAGGCCTCTATTTTAAAATTTTAAACTTGGAACTTAAATTTACTTAATGTTAAATTTTGTAGCAATCTTTCAGTGGGATCGATTTTCGAATTCGGCACTTTGGTTTCTTAAACCTCCCCATTAATGTAAGGGTTCCACGAGTCCCTTCCATTTAAACTTTTAACTTCAGGCAAAGTGCGACAGTACAGCTGTGGTCCTTATTGTACAGGCCTGTTTTTGAGAGTGGTATATTCTAAACCTCGTTGTTTCTAATGTAAACAAACAAGTCGAATTTAATGTAATTCAAAATAAGTTTTAATGTAAACTGCCATTGTGTTCATTTACCATATAAATTTACCAAGAGTGTTTTCTTATAAACCAAAAACAAAACCACTCAGTCTTGAGAGTCTTACTTACTTTTCTATTTTAACCTAATTCGGAGATTTTAGATTAGTTAAACGTTTTGCTGTTTTTTTTTGGCAGCAGCGACTATCTAATTAATTTAAATTTACTGCTAGCATATAGGCCTGGGATGCTAGAACTCTCAACTAGGTTGTAGAACAGCTATGCTTGATTTAATAGTGCCCCAAAAAATCAGTTAACATCAAGTCCAGAAGTAGATTGAGTTAGCACCGCAACTTGACCACAACTAACAACGTCTACCAGCACCTCAGGGGAGTAGCCGCCATTACAGGACATGGTGTTCCACCCCGACGAGGCAGGGGCTGGCAGCACTGGGACGTGGCTCGGATGTTTGGTGATGTACTAGTGGAGTGTTCCAACCCCTCTGTCGGGGCAGAGGGTAGCCAGGTTTTTACTACTAGCCTAAAATACTTACCTGTATTTTATATATGCTTTACAATATTGGAAATGCTACCCGTCCCAAACATGAATTTAATGCACTCTGGGTCCTTGCAACGGCGCTCCCCGGGGCCCATGTCCACCGCTAGGTGGCGCCCCATTCCCGCTACTCCACAGTTTGTTTGGGACGCGATCGAGATCGGTCGCAGCTACTTAGTTTCTATAACATGGAAGTCGTCAATAACCCCAAAAAACGTGCGATCTGCCCTGGGAATGCGTTGGGTAAATGTTCTAACAAACTTTATCATCGTGATCCCCACCCACGGTGTCGCAGATGCAGGGTTTGTAACTTTGATTCCTTCAAATGTGCTGAATGGTTAACACAACGGACCCGAAGATCGTGGCGGCCATTGAAGCTACATGGGCCGATTCAGACCGTCGGCAGGATTTGCGACGAAAGGAACGTGAGTTGGCGAAACAGGCGGCGAACAATCTTGCACTTATCGACCCTGATCAATTTTTGGTGAATGAAGTGGATTCTTGTGATTCGGTAAACGTGAACGAGGCGGTTACGATCATCGGACAGGTCGCAGACGCGTCCTTTGTTAGACGGCTGCCCGGGACAGGCGACGCGGCCGGACAGGAAGTGAGCTTGGCTAACATGGTGGCGCGTATGGTGTCCGAGCAGATGGCGGCGCTGGAAGCAACACGTAAGAAGGAGTCGGAGGAGATCGAACGCCGACGTGCTCTCGAAACCCAAAAAGGTATCTTGGAAACTTTCGAAAGTTATTTTGGGACGAAGGAGTCGCCAAAATTACCGGTGGGAGCTACCGCGGAAACGGGCGGACAGGCCAGGGCCCGCCTACGTTCATTCACGCCGCCGGGTTCACCGCCACGGACTAACGTAAGTGCTGGTTGTGATGTAGATGAGTCATCACCGAAAAGGAGGAGATTGTTGGATACAGTAATCTGCATGGGTGCGGAGCCCGTGGGCAACACCCCACGGCCCCCCTCCCAAATGCCGCTGGGACTGTCCCGGACTAGCTCCGTGATGGAAATGGATAGATCAGACCCGCAAGGACGGGCGGACACGGGGGGACAGGGTGGCGTGCCACCTTGGACCCGCCCCCAGTCCGGGACAGCGGAAGCGTGTTACGGACAGGGCCAACCGACACAGAGACGGTCCGGGACACGTTCGGACACGGCGGAGAACTACACCTATGTGGACTATAGTACACAGTGGGACGGTCGTTGGTCGCATCACGGCGGACAGTGGTCATGGCCTGGATACGCAGGCTGGGGCGGACAGGCGGGTCCGGGACACACATCGACGCCGCAGCCCGGTACCGGGTGGAATTTGCACGCGATGCCGCCCCCCCCTCCCCCGCCCCCCCTGTCGCTACAGGGGGGCGGACAAGACACAAATTTTTCACCGGCGGCGCCACAGGGCAACGACGCGAGGCAGCAAAGTGCAACGGGGAGCTCGGTGAATGAAAGTGCAGGTGTTGTGCTACCGCCGGACGACCAAGACACCCAAGGAGGGGGAGGGGAGGGGGCGGTGTTCCACGTGCCGCTCGCCCCTGTGCCTACACTCCCGGATGACAGCCAACCTCCGAACGGGGACCTGGACCACAGTGCGGACGGTTCAGCCAACGTCCAAGAAGCAATTGAGTGGAAGTGGCTGGTGGAGGAAGTTTATGGATCTTTGCCAAGCCTATTCTGCCCCCGGGTGGTGGTCCCTGTCGTTGCAGAAGGGGAACCACCGGCGACGTCGTTCGCAAACATGGACAGAACTGTTAAACAACAGAACAATCTTCCACAATCCCAAGTACTGTTTCGCTAATTGCTCGTGAACGGGGGCACGTTACGGGACACAGGGAAAGTGCTATCGGCAGTTAACCCACCCCCTCCACCGGATCTGACGAAAGGGACCTTCTTTTTCTCGGCGGGGAACGCGGGTGCACCAAGGGCGACACGCTACCGCACGTACGAGGAGACCGAATACGTGGCGGCGGAAGCGAAGATGGACATGGGCTCAAACCTTCAGCGCCCGCAGTGGATTCGTGTGGCGCCCGCACAATTCGAAGAGGATGAAAAGGTACTTCGGGCGAGTCTGCGCGCGAACTCCACGTCGGACATGGCCTACGCGGCAGCGACAGCCAAGCTGAAGGAGTACCTCGCATCGGACCCCGACGACAGAGATTTGGGGACCATCGACGAGGCGATTAAGCTTATGCGTAAGGGCTCCGAGTTCCACACGGACGCCATTAACTGGGGAACTCGGGCCCTGTTCAACTCTGTGCTCCATAGGAGGGATGGCTATCTTGCAAGTGCTCCGGCGGGTGTATGTAAGGATGCGCTCAAGGACTTACGGTTGCTCCCGATACATAGGTCCCATTGGCTGTTCAACGGACAACTCCTCACAGTGGCTCCGGAACTAAGAGACAAGGTTAAGGCACCTGTAACCCATGGTAGGGGTAGAGCGGCCCACAGAGGCGCGGGAGGAAACAGGCTGCCTTTTCGGGAAACCCACCATCCTGGAGCCCAGGGCCAATCGAAGACGGGTCAGAGTGCAGGCGGACAAGCACAGAGCCAGACTGGGACTGGGAAGCCACCTAGGGGCCGAGGACTCACAGGGAGGGGTGTCTTCCCCCGAAGCCGCGGGGGAGGTCGTAGGCCCCCAACTTCAAGACATTGACACGGTTCTGGCGCAATCTCCTCAGCCCCCCCACACGGGGACGGGTAGGGGGCAGGATATCGCGCCATTGCGACGCATGG
>JAHWFP010030282.1:781-11746 GCA_023313725.1 Lithobius niger
AATCTGTAATCTATGCAGAACCGTTTAGCCCCCTCCTCACCCTTTTTCGGGGCAAGACAAGGTACAGCTCCCCAAGGTGACACTGAGCGCTCAATGACGTCATCACGAATCCATTCCAGCATTTGTGATTCAATGATTGCTCTAGTCTCCTTGTTTACTGGTCGAAGTGGTAACCGAATTGGTCGTGTTCCCGGTTCCATTTCAATCTTGTGTTCGTAGAGATGTGTGCTGCCTCGTTTAGATGTTAAAACATGTTTATATTTGTTTAAACACCTTCTAAGCTGCTTGCGTTGTGCATTAGAACAGTGAGCTTCTTGGATTTTTTTCTCCAAGATTTCATCATCCTTCACACGTTGCTCTCTCTCCAAACTTACATCAAGTTGCTTTAGTTGTTCAGTTTTCGTCTGCCCAACTTTAGCAAAAGGGATTGTTTCCTGCTCTTCAGAACCAATGCGCCAGCCACCTTGCTTAATGTCTGGTACAAGTCCTGTTTTAGCCATGAAGTCCCTTCCTAGAATTACAGAATCAGCTGCATTTTCCAAGACTAAAAAAGTTTGCTGAGTACTGTAACCACCAGGCCACCTGATCGTCGATCTCATATATCCATCACCTTGGGTTTTTCCGGCCGCCAAGATAAATTGGATACAACAATCCCTGCGCCACTTTACGCCCTTTGCCTGCAAAGTACGTGCTGTAGCACCGGAAATAATCGTCGAACTGGCACCAGTGTCGATCAAAGCTAAGAATGGTGTGTCTGCCACTTTAACGTTAATTAAAGGTACATTGCCACCCTTAGTTTCCTCGTCTAGACCTTTGAAAAGCTGAACATTTGGTGCAAAAACACGTTTTAGCGTGCCTCTCCAAAGTCCTGCTTTTGCTCGCCAATCTACGTTCTTTCCGGTCGCAACCTTGTTTAACCAGGTTAACGACCGTTTTCCCCGTTTTTTGGCTTTTTCGGACACCTATTTGACCTGTGTCCGGTTTCCTGACAAGTCCAACAAACGCCCTCAAAAGGTTTCTGTTCCTTTTGTTGTTGTTTTCCTGTCTCTTTTGTAGCACTAGCCTTTTGTACATTTGCTGCCTTTGGGGCTGCATTTGCACTGCTAGTACCACTGGTACTCTGTACCGTGCCGTACCGACCTGCTCTGTACCCTCTCGGGTCTAAAGCGGCCATTGATACGGGTTCGACGCCATGAAACCCGGTTGCCGGTTGTACGCGCGTTTGGTTCACGCGAAACACCGCCTGACGGATGTCGGGTTGGCTTTCCTGCGCTACTTGTGCGTAGCTCCGCCAAGCCAGCCTTGGTTCTACCGACAGGGATGAGTCGGGCGGCGGCCGGTAGGATCTCTGGGCAACCAGTAACCTACTAACCTTCGCTCCTTCTCTCACCAATCCTCGGAGGGTGTCGAACCGTCGACCCTCAAGGTGCTGTCGATAATCAGGGTGCATATTTTTCATTATGTGCCTAATTTTGTCTGAATCAGATGATTTAGGCCACAACCTGTCAAAATACCCACTGATTGCTTGGGCATAACTGGAAAAAGGTTCGTCAGGTGCCTGAGTCCTTAATTCCAATTCTCGTTTTAGGTCGTCTTCAAAATTTGGACCTTCAAATTCCAAATTAAAGTCTTCCACAAACGCTTCCCAAGTCCTAAAAGGTCCGAAAACCCTGAACCATCGTTCGGCCTCACCTTGCATGGCGAGGGGAATGATCGTTCGTAACACGTACGAATCTGCAAGGCCTAATGCACAAACGTACATGTCTAACCGTTGCAAAAATTCACTAGGCGATTTTTCATCGGCATGCCCCGTGTAAACTGGCATGTCGACTTTTGGAGCCTTCACCTGGAAGCCTTGAAAAGGGTTCCGTGCAGAGGTGCGCTCTAAAAAATCGTCGTGACGACCATAGGTTTCACCCCTATTGTAATCTGTGCGGCCAGTCCGACTGTGGGTTACTCTACCCCCAGTGTTTCTTTGCCTTTCTGGCGACTCACGTATTCATGTTGAGGCTCGCGTCTCCTCCACATGTCTACTTCCGGTTCCTGGTGTACCGGTTGTCGCCAGTTTACACGGTTACCGCACGTAGTCTGATCCACTCTGTCGGGGTTTGCTCCCTGTGGTTCACGGCTACGAGGATTCCGTGCTATTCTGCCCCTCTCAACAGTGCGATTTTCTCGTCTGTTGAGGACAGAATTGTTGGGGTGACATGCCCTCCTCACGTTCTCGTTCTGGTGAGAGCCAGTTCGAGGTTGTGAGGTGACATTCACACCATCTCGGCTAGCAATAAAACAGTTTTCCAGCTGTCTCATCACATTTTCCCGAAAGTCTTCAGGTGCTGGGCAGTGTTCAGCCCAATTACGAAAATTTGCGTGAAACGTGTCATTTCCACGCGTATTTTCCGCATCTGAACGTTCTAGGATGGGAGGTGACAAGCTTCTTTCTGAGCCCGAAAATTCAGGCGCAAAAAGGTCATCATCATTTCCCCAAGAATCATCCAAATCCTCTCCTAAGTCTTCGACTAAGGGTGCATTTCTGCTTTCCCCAGTTCTCGCCCGTTTTCGTGAATTTTCCATGGCAGGATTTTTCACTAATTTAGGCGTGACAAAGAAGTTCTTTTTTCGCTCAATTACAAGCCACGAAACTCGTAATTTTCACTGGTTGAAAAAAATGTTTAGCGTCCCCGCTGTTTTTTTTTCTCTGCGAAATGCCTCTTCAGTCTGGATCCCTTCTAAAGTTTATATCCACACCTACTGCACTTCAATTTAAGTCTATTTTGCTTCACAAACCTAAATTCTTAAGATACTAGCCAAAATGCTTTCAAAATAATGAGGACTCAGTTAGCTCACTACTGATCAATTTGACTTTCTCCCGTAGCTTCAAAAGTGTGCTCCTTCACTTTTTCCACTCTTACAAATATCTGTGTTGCGTTTTTATTTCACTACTCAGTGTTTTGTGTACTATCTTTATTTACTTTTCAGTAAAATGGTGACTTTATTCGAGCCGTCCTTTACCATCAGGAAAGAATAAAGTGCGGTTTTTCGTAAATCTCGTAGAGTCTGCAAATTACCTCCCAATTTAACGTTAATTACTTTCGTAAGAAACGGGGTTATCTTCCTGTCACAAACCGGACGGTTAAATGACTTGGAAAATCGACGTTTTTGGGTTGTCCACGCACGCGGCCACAGGCTGGATCCTAAATCGTCCCCTTGTCCTAAAATTCCTTGCAACGAGTTTTTATCCTCACTGCAAAGTTATTCACGACCGTTTTACTTTAATTTCTGTGCTGAAAGAAAAGTGGGTTGCATTTTAATTCGCAAATCCAATGTGCTTCGGATCCGTGAAAAAAAATTCTGACTATTGTAGGTACGATCTACAAACTGTCCCCAAAATTGGTTGCTGTATGCCAGAGCTTCTGAGTTTCTAGCATATAACTTCCAATATTTTCGCTTTATTATTTTTTCTGCCGACTAGGTAAGAAAAAATTTGCAAAAATCATCCGCTCACGATTTTTGTATTCATGCTTTTTCCATCCCGAAGGTTTGGAAACATGAACTTGCCTATCCCGAAGGTTTAGGTTCAAATCACGGCAGGCCCCCAAAATATGTGACGTACTCAGGGAGTAGACGATTGAAATCAAGAATAATCTTAAAGCCAATTTACTCCTCACTGCATAGCTAGGGGTCTATGCACTGAGAACACATATTAGGCATAAAACACAAGTTTAGGAGCTTGGTCTTATCCTTAGCTGAGTCCAGGGAGACAACCTTTCGAGTTGTCTGCCCCACACCAAGTGCCTTCCCATGGTTCCTGCCCTCGTATTTATGCGTGGGCCAGAACAATAGAAGTCGCCTGAGGCATTACGTTGCGTAACCGCTAACAGGTTGGAGCCGGCTCTAACTGGTTTTGAACAATAGAGTAGCCTCGTTCCCGGCTGTCGGCGTTCGGCCAAGTTCCGGTGTAGACGGAAGTTGACAGGATGCCAAGCAGCTCATGTAACTGCAAGGTGCACCGTGTGCGTTCACACAAGGTGCGCCCTGCTATTTATAAATAGCGTGTTACATCAGTATGACTCAGCGGTTGAACCTCGGACTTTGGTTTCAATGGTCGTGCGTTTGATTCGCCGCTCAGATAGTCTGACATTTGACTCGAAAAGGCCACATAAATAGGTATGCATTTCTATTTTTAGAAAACTGTTCTGTTAGTTTTAACTTACTACTATCTTGCTTTTGTTAGTGCTTCTGATATTATTGTTGGTTGGTTAACAACATTAGGCTGATTCCTTGAAGCACTTTAACTCTAAATTTAGAAATGAAAATTATTTAGTTTGCTTTCTACTTTCTGGTTTTTTTTTCCGACGCTTTCCCGGTCAGTTTTCATACTTTTGCTATAGATTATTTATTTATTCGTTTAATTTTTTTAAGTTACATAAATAAGTTCGACAATTTATTACGTAACTCTATTTACTGTAAACGATCGTTGTTATTCCCATTCCATTCGGATGGCTATATTTAACGCCACTCAAAACCAACTAGCCACATCAAAAAACACCTGACTCATTAAATTCTACCTTATTACCTTTTATCCTAAGTATAAAAATAACTGAAAAGTAACAGGGTCGTTAGCAAAAAATTACCTTTTCAGGGCGTTACGTAAACGCCTGCAGTTTTGAATGATGCTAATTAAGGTTCTCTGCATCGGTTCCGCATCGCATGCTGCATTTGAGATCAGTGGTTTAAATCAATTACCATACCAATGATCGTAAGAGGTCAACAGCAAAGAAAGGTATTGTATAAGGCCTTAATAATTCAAAGGCCTTCGGGACACTGAGTAGACTTGATATTTTAATTTCGTAAGCGTCGGGTTTTACTGTAGCTAGAGCCCATGACCTTTTTCGTGGCCGCTTTGCAAACCGAAGCGCAATAAGTAGCAAATATTGAGTTCGAGAATGTACTTTTTCACGTATCATGGTGTTGAGAGTACGCATAACCAAGGTAATGGGAATTTCCGAAATATTAGAAAAATTCATGGTAATAAATCATAATTCGGTACCTAGATATACGCTACTGTGTCGCCGTCAAGTAACAGTAGTAGTATGATAGTAGGGGATTCGCTCAGAGAGAGAGAGAATCACCAAGATGACCGCCCCCATGAAACCGGACGTGCCACCATCTTGGAGAAAACCATCAATTTGGAAGGTCTTGACGTCAACTCTGGCCCGCCATTTTGAATGACGTCACTTCCGGTCTTTTAAGAAACCGAAAGTGCCTTCACACAGGGCCGTCGAAAACCCCAAGCCAAACTCAACCAAACTCACCAGCACAGGTTGGGGTGGATAGACTCCCCTTTGTGCCTTACTTGTGGTGTGGAAATGACCGCTGAGCATTTCCTTGTCGCGTGTCGTCTGCATGCTAATCAGAAGGCACTTATTGCTCAGTGGAGTGTGTTTCATCCGGAACTTTCGGACTTACTTTCTTTAGGAGGTGGGCGAGGATCTCTGTATCGGTTGCTCGCTTTGGCAAAGTATGCGCGAGCGACAAAGACGCAGCTGTAGGCCGATGTGTGGTGTGGGTGATGTGTGTACTTCTGCTCTGCTCAGGCCTAGGTTGGGCTGGGTTCTTGAGTTGTAAGCGTGGTGGTGCTTCACTAGTTTTAGTGTAGTGGTGATGAAGGAGTGTAATTTCGGTGATGCGGAGAAGTGGTGGTGTGGGACTGTGTAAGACTGTAGGATTGTGTAAGTTGTAGGAAATTGTCGGATTTTCGATGTAAGGCACTGATTGTAGTTTTTTGGGGGGATAGAGCGTGCGGCCTGGGGTCAAAGCTCTTGAAAATAAATTGAAATTGTAAGTGGGAGTGGTGTTGGTGTTGTTGCTGACGGATTGACGGCAGTAGAAGTTGAGTCTGATCACAGTTACTGCGGTAATGTTGTTCAAGTTGTTGACATTTCTGATCAGGCGTCTGACTGCAATGCTGTTGCGCATTCAATTAGTAGTGATGTTGATTTTGCAAGTCAGTCGTGTTTGGTGTCTATGGTTGTAGGAAGTGACGATTTCCATTTAGCAGGTGTAATTGATGTTGTTACCGATGTTATCTCTTCTGATGGCATCGAGGATGGTGGAGTGGGCGTTGGGGAAGAAGCAGAAGTTGATTAGAGTGCATGTTAGGTTAAGTGCGTGTGCTAGCGTAGGGTTCCCTGACTTTCAGACAAACTGTGTATTCTGTAGCCTCCTGGAATGCCAGGGGAGTTGCTAGTAAACGACAGGAAGTTGAAGAGTTGATGCAGCGGGTGCATGTGTTGGGTGTGCAAGAGACCAATCAGCGTGTGTTTGAGGGAGCTTCCGCTATGCAATGTGACTTTGTCTCCGATGGAGATAGGGTCGCCTTTTTTGTGAAGTGGGCAGTACCATACGTAAGGTGTCAGGTGCATGTTGTGTTTCCAGGTTTAGAAGTGTGCACGATTAGGATATTTATGCTCTCGCGCTGAATTACTATTGTTGTGGTGCATGCCAAGAAATCTCGTCTTGTCTCCGAATGGGAGTCATGACTATGTCAATTTCAGCGCCCAGTCATTGTGTGTGGGGATTTTAATGCCCACCACTATGACTGGGGCTCGGTGAGGATGGATACGAGAGGAAGGCGTTTGAGCAGAGCTATTATTACTCAGAGTGACCTCTGTATTATGCACAATAGGATGCCAACCTTTGCTCGCTGGCAGCAGAATATCGTTCAGGAGTCTGTCCTTGACTTTTTCCTGTGCTCGTCGTGGTTGGAGAAGCATTTCCGGTGTGTAGTTTCAGACGACCAGCGATGCAGTGACCACTTTCCTGTGGTCCTGCTGCCTGTGTCTTATCGTGAGTGCGGTCCCGAGTGCGGGTCGAAGCGTGTTAGACCGAGGGCGTCTAATGGTGTGATGGACGCCTGGCTTCGTGGTAGTGGTGTTCTTTCGGTCCATATGGCGAATTTGGTCAGGCAGCAGAGTGCGTCCAGGACACAGCCTGAATGGTGGTCTTCGGCCTGTTCCTGCGCCATTCGCGATCGTCGTCTTGTGTTTCATCTCTGGAAGCGTCATCGATGTGACGAAACGTGGTTCATGTACCAAGGTGTAGTCAAGGAGTCTGCATACATTCTTAGGAAGGAGCGTGACCAGTACCCTGACAGGCTTTGTGGTCGTGTGTATTCTGTTTCCTCACTTTCGCAAGCGTGGCGTGTAGTGTCCTGTGGTTTTTCCGGGCCTGCTCAGGCTTGGGTGTATAGTAACAGTGAGTCGTACAAGGCAGTCCTGTGTGGAGAGGAGATGGCTGACACCTTTGTGAACACTTCACGAATGTTTATGCCCTTCCCTCTGGTACTTCTCCGCCCCTTTCGGTTGCGACGAGTGTTGTGGACGAGTCTCCATCCGACCTCCCACTCTGTGAGCTAGAGTTTTCATCTGCTTTTGCAAAGTGCCGTGACGGCAGCTCGCCTGGTCTCGATAGTGTTTCAGACAAAGCATTGCGCTGTTTGAGTCCTTCCTCGTTGTGGGATTGTGTCTCTTGCCTCACGTCTATTTTTAGGGACGCTACCATTCCGGATGCGTGGCTTTTCACTATTTTGGTGCCTCTACATAAGGCAGGGCTGCCCCGGTCGCTGGTCACTAGATCTCTCTCTTATCAAATCTCCACAAAGTGTACGAGCGGATGCTTGTGAAGCGGCTTGAGTCTCATCTTGAATACTACAACTGTTTGGCGCAGACTCAGTTTGGGTATAGGTCTGCCCGCAGCGCTCAGGATGCGGTAATGTTTCTTTTGTCTGGGATTTACGAGGCGTGGGTGCATGGTCTGTGTGTTGTTGTGGTCTTTTTGGGCATAAAGGCGGCCTACGACACTGTCAATGTGGAGTGGGTTCGTCACAGTCTCCTCAGCAGATGTGGATGGGTGTGGGGGTCGGGCCTTGTAACTGCGATCTGTGTTCTGCTGGGTGCTTGGTTTTTCTCGACTCGTGTTGGCGGTTTCTGGTCCGTTACGCGTAGCTCTAGCCGAGGCCTCCCTCAGGAGAGTTGCCTCAGCCCGCTGTTTTTTGCAGTTGTGATCAATGATGTCTTGGAAGAAGTCGGTGCCTCTAATAACATAGTGTGCTATGCCGATGACGTAGCCCTGTGGTTTAGCGGGAGTGATCCGGCAGTCTGCTGTCAGAGCGCGGAGGCTGCGGTTGCTCGCGTTTCCCCGATGCTCTTGACGCGGGGTCTCCTTTTGGCGCCGCCCAAGACTGAGCTCGTTGTTTTCAGCAGGTGGAGGGTTCGGCGTGCTGCTCCTCTGTCCATCACTGTTGATGGTACTCTTGTATCACAGTCCTCCTCTGTGAAGTACCTTGGCGTCCTGCTGGATGAGAGACTGGAGTGGTCTCTTCTGGTTGCATCTCTGCGAGGGAGGATTCGCTCTAGGTATGCGATCCTGCAGAGGCTGTCGAGGATGCAGGGTGTTCGCCGTGGTCCTCTTCGGAGAGTTTACAAGACGTTCATCCGGGCGGTTTTGGATTTCCATTTGCCGTTCCTTGCCAAGGAGAAGAGGCATATTTTGCCTTTGCAGTCCGCTGTGAATGATTGCTTGCGAAATGTGACAGGCTGCCTGGTTTCGACCCCAGTGCAGGCCCTGTGGGTTGAGGCATGCGAGCCGCCTCTTTCATGTCAGGGAGATACAGCTGCTGTGCTCGTTTGCCTTGCGTAACGCTAGTAGGGGCAGTGGAGGCTGTGTAGGAACAGTCTTGTTTGATTACGCTGCCTTCCCCTAGAGTGTGTTGGCCATGTTGGGTCCTCCGGGAAGTGCTGCAGAGGCTCTTCGCAGGGTTGGCACTGTGTCTGTGCAGAGTGTCTCCCGTATCACTCCCTTCTGTCCGTGGGTGTGGGTTCCTCCCCTGTCCTCTGTGTTTACCGAGTTTGCGACGGATGGCGACGTCTACCTTCTTCCCTAATCTTCCTAACCGATTTCTAACAGAAGAACAATCCTGTGATGCCTCTTACGATAGTACTGCGTTCTCGGGTGGGATTGGTATTGTGATTCCCGCATTGAAAATTTCTCTTGGTAGGGGTCTTCGTGCAGTTTACTCGCGTACTATGTGTGAGCTCTGTGCAATTGCGGTTGCTCTTGACGTTGAACGTTGGGCTTCCTTCCTTTACCATTTGTACGGACTCGCGTGGTACCATAGCATCCATTAAGATGGCTGTCCTGAGTCAGGACTTAAGGGATCCGGTTCTTCTTGAGGTTTGCCTGAAACTCCGTGCTGTTTCCCTTGTGGGGGTTGTCAACTTCAAGTGGGTGAAGGGGCATAGTGGGGTCCTGGGGAATGACCATGCTGATCGTGTTGCCAGAGGCATGGTGGGCATGTCGCTCCCCCATTCGAGGCTCTCTGCACTACGCCACTGGTCCCTGCGAGTGTGGGATGATGAGTGGGCTGCTGCCACAACAGGGAAGGAGCTTTTCGTGCACCAACCGTACTGCTCTTTACAGTCGCCACTAGACAGCATGTGTTTTACTTCGGCCAAGGCTATTTCGCGTCTGCGCATAGGGCACTCCCTGCCGCTCACTGGTTTCGGTTGGGCTGGTCGGGGTCGAATGGGTGTTGTTTATGCGGTCTTCTGCAGACCCCAGAACACTTTCTTCTAGCATGCGTGCCTCTTCTAGCTTACCGTTCCACTTTGTTTGGTCTCTTGAATGTTGACGCTCATATGAGGGTCTCCTTACGTTTGGTAGGTCGCCTACTGTGCATGTGAAGCTACGGGCTGTTGCCTCTTATGTTCTGAAGTCAAGCCAGCGTGTGTGACAGGCTCCTGATCCTCCTCTGGCGTCCGGATTCCTTCCGGCGATTGGTATTGTGCTTTTTTTGTATTCTGTAGGTGATATTCTGTAGGTGGGCGCGTGGATTTAAGCCGATGCCCCAAAATAAACGATTCATTCATTCTGGGGTATGAATGCGGGTCCGGGCTCCCCGAAATAAATTCTAATTCTAATTCTGGGGTAGATAACCCTATTTTAGTTCGTGTTCCCTAAAACCAACCAACCAACAACAACAACAACAACTGATGATAAAGTTAAATAATTGTCCTTCTCATCGTCGTGGGGCAGGTAACCCAGTTAGGTTCGTGCTCCCTATAAAAAAACCAACCACAATTGATTATAAAGAGGCAGCCTCACTATAGCAGACATGTGTCTGTTAAATGTAAGCAACTAAAAGCCTATTTTGTCATGTTGAAGATAAATCCCAATGCAGCCGAAATCTTTCAAATTATTGAATATGTAAGGAGAAGGAGCAGGGATAATAAAGATAAACTAAAAGATGAAGGAGGAGTGTCCACCATTCATAAAAAGAAAGATGCAGCAATACTCAATAACGTTGTTTTCATGAAATTGTCTAGCTAGTTAGTTAGCTAGTAATGTTTTTCCCATGTTAAATCATATTAATAAACAAAAACGGAACGTTAAATGTTCAGAGTAAGGATCTAAAAGTCAAAACCTAGAAGGAACACGGACAAGCTTTCACAGTTAGGGTCTAGGTGTAAAATTTTGTCAGTAAGAGGCTGGAAAGCATTAGACCCTTATTACCCGGTGGTTAGATTAGTTCTAGTCTCTTCGGACTGAACGTGTGCATGAACGGTTGTAGCAGGTTTTCTTTGTTCTTAGAATATTGTTTTGGAACTTTAATAACACAATTTTCTTGTGAAGTTTGGCATTTTGTCTTTTGATGCTTTAGAATTTTTATTATATTTCGTAGATTTATGGTAGATGATTACCATAATGCTGTCTGCTACGAATATGCTGGCATGTTACTAAATTGAAAAATAATTTTCAACGTAAAGCAAAGCAGGAAACGTATAACCATACTACCACTTGATCATCACATGGGTCATTGTCGGATGATTTCCAGTTTTTCGTGAAAATGTATTTATTGCTGACCACCGGGTAGTAAGGGTGTAATGCTTTCCAGCCTCTTACTGA
>JAHWFP010030300.1:0-10607 GCA_023313725.1 Lithobius niger
TTCAGAAGGGGATTGGTGGAGAGGCCAGAGTAACTGCAGTCACTGCAACGTTCATCTAAAATCTACGGCATTTTTACTTTTTTTAATGTATATCAAAGCAAACAGTTCGTCATCTTCGTAATTTATGTGGTAAAAATGACAGCGAGTTGCAAGATCTAAAAACGATGAGTTCTTAGATCCTCCAAAAATGGTTGGCGAGTGTTTAACTATGGACTTAAAAACTTCATATAAGTAATTTATACTTCCATGTAAAACGTCAATAAAATCAACATGACACAAAAAAAATGGTTCTTATGTTTGCACTTGTTTTTTATTACCTTCACTAAATCCTATACCACTCGCCATGTCTGTTTGCTGTGACGTGCATATCACGTGACTTGGCTAGTCCAATCAGACGACCAAACAGCCGTTGTTCTCGTTCGTCATTGGCTAACTCATTGTGACGTCACGGCGAACAGCCATTGCGCATGGTTTAAGTTTACCATGGAAAGTGAATTCTTATGTACTGTTAGAGGGTTGAAGTTCAGACGTACTAAGACTGGGTGCATGTAGAGAGGAATAAAAATGGAAATACAAGAAAAACTTGCGTATTAACTATATGACTACATTATGGGCGAAAGGCAGACACGAAGACTGAAACTCAAAGTTAACGCAGCATGTTTAGCACTAATACGAAGTCAAATATAGTTCGAATGAGGTTAGGTAAGTGGCCGGCAATGGCGAAGGCCAGACCAGGCAGCTATAAAAAAAAAAACGTGGACAGGAGGTGGATGGTAAGAGACGACATCTCCTAGGCCAGAGGGGTCTCTTCCGAGTTTTTTGCATATTGCTTTTCCATCGGCTGTTGATTTTGCTGCCTCCACTGACGTCACAATACAGCTCAACAGCTGATGCATATGTGCACAAGCCAAACTAGACCGGAGCCAGTGACGTTACACGAAATATTGGCGGGAAAACGACTTAATGAGCTGGAGAAGGACCAACCTTCCTGTATATTATCGTTCCACTCGACCTTGTTCTTGGCGTGAAGCGTCCAAAAGGGGTCAAAGGGTTTTGTAGGGAGCGTTAACCTCTGAATGATGTCCGCTTGTCCACTCGCTCACACCGCAGGCTGTTGACAACCATTGTTGCACTGAAAGTACGTTCCATTCAATCGAATGAAAGAATAGTCCAGACAACGACACTGATGTCCAACAACAGACTTGTTACGGCCGATTGTAGTCCATTCATAGATGACGTCACAAAATAACCTTCGCCAGATAGCTTGAGTGCTTCTGTGGATGACGTCATTCTGACAATACCCGGCTAGACAGCAGTGCCGTAATTTTTCAGGAAAAAATGTGACGAGATTTAAACATACATTCCTAGTGGTACTCCCTGTAACTTAGTACATCAAAAACAATAACTTGCTAGACACAAAACAATTACGCACAACAAAAGAGTACAGACGCCGTCAGAATAAACAGTAAATGGCGCAAATTTCTTTTAATTAAAAACAACAAGAATCTAGACTTCCTTAATCAAGCAGGAAACACTAGAATTTAGCTTAAGTGAAAACCGCGCAAAAATACTCAACAGCTGTTGTGGTTAGGATCAAAACTGCGCACAACCATGGAACTAAATCAAAATATATGGCTTCGTTCAGTAAAAACTCGCAACTTTTACGGAAAATATTTTTTTTATATCTAAGAGAAAAAATACCTAACCTAATTAGTTAGTTAACCTTCTGTACTTTTAACCAAGTTGAGGCCTATTTTGTCTTTGACCTACACTGGGAGAAAAAAATAACTTTTGATTTAGCCTTACACCGGAAACAAAACTTTAAACCTTTGAACACTACTTAATTTAAACTTAGGTGACTAGTTTAGTCTTTCCGGTTATCCGTTAGTTAATTTTCAGACATTATAACTTTAGCATCACTACTGCATGCCAGCAAATTTTTCACTTTGGATAACTAGTTTTATCTTCACACTAATGTAGGTTAGCCTTAAGGCAATCCAACTTTATTTCAAACAAACGCTGCAGCCAAATCAACTTCTCCTGCTTAATCGTTTGTCCGTCTTAAAAAAACAACTATTAAAAACTGCTTTTGCAAGAACTACTTTTAACTGTAGGTTAGATACGGGTGAGTTTTTCAAAACTAGCTACAGGAAAAAACTTAGCTTTAAGATAGGCGTACAAAATCCTAATTACACCATAACACTAAAATTGAACCTCACATTAGTGATAGTGCATTAGTAACTTCAGGTGTGCCACAAGGGTCTGTTTTAGTACCGTTACTCTTTCTCATTTATATTAACGATATTTATAACCTGAGGAATAATTCTAACATTACTTCTTTTGCTGATGACACGGCACTTCTGACTGTTGGCAATAACACTGAGAATACTACTGAAAAAATCGAGGAAGATCTTATTTTAATTGGAGATTGGTTTACTGATAATTTGTTAACCCTTAATGTTGCCAAAAGCGATTTTTTGATTTTCTCTATTAAAAAAAAGTTTAGATGAAACTAAAATAACCCTTCACAGATATTCTCAGTTACAACAACACTGTGACTGCTAACAAATTAAAAAGGTTAATGAAGTTAAATATCTTGGAGTGTTTCTCGACAGCAACTTAAACTGGAAATATCAAATTAATTCAATTACTACCCGGCTGCGTGCTCTTCTATGTAAAATGTTTTACATTAGAAAAATTGTACCATGCGAATCGCTGAAAGTTTTATTTTGCCATGGCACAATCTTTTTTTCAGTACTCAATATTATTTTGGGGTGGCACCTACTCTAATGCTGCTGACACTTATTAAACTACAAAAGGTTATTAGTAGAACGATCGTGTTCAAGAAACGACGTGACCATACTGTTCCTATCTTCCAACTGCTAAATATTCTGCAAGTCCGCCAACTGTACGTCTACAAAACTTTAATTAATTTTCGTAAAAACAGTGCTCACTTCATACTCGTCTAGTAACTGATTACCGTACTAGGAACGAATCCAATTTAACCTAAAGTTGATAAGGAAAGACTCCACAAATGCAGTTACTTTCTGGGTAGTAAGTTCAATAATTCCTTGCCCATAGAAATAAAAAGTTTGAGTCAGTTGTCATCATTTAAGAAACATTTGTTCAGGTGGCTACTTGAACTAAACCCATCTACCTTAGAAAAGTTTGTTGTGACTTAATTTTTTCTAAATTTAAATATTATGTTTCATTTTACATTATTCGTTTCTTTTTGGTATAATATTGTGCTATTTTTGTCTTGTTCAGAGTATACTGTTTTCTTTGGATTACTCCTGTATTTTTTTTTTGTTTTGACTTCGCAAATTTACCTAATTTGTCTTTCTGTTTTCATTGTTGTTATTTCAATTTTTTTACATATATATATATATAGATTTTTTCTTAAAGAATTTCTCGCATGTGATTTCTAGTTCTGATTGTAGGAAATATATTTCCTTTGTGTTTGTTTGATTTACATGATTGTACGGCCCCAATACACACGCGGGCATCTGCTCTTGTAGTAAGTGGGTTTGTCACTTATATGATTGTCCTTGTACTTGCTTCTAAATATCAATAATAAACTCAGCTCAGCAAACAATTAAATTAGAACAGGAATCATACTTATCATAAATAATATCTAATTGATATTTAAAAACAAACCACAGCCTTACGTCTAAACAAAAACGCAAGAAATTTCCGAGCTTGAAGGGTGTCAAACGCAAAGTAACTCACTGACTGGGCTGGATATTATCACTCGGGGTACATCAGCAACAAACAATTTTAATTGTCAGCACTTATAACAGTTATTTCAGCACTGATAGGAATAGTGGTGATCTCCCATCTCTTGTTTTGATTTACGTTTTTGTTATAACGCACAAAGGTGTTAAAAATGCTGACAATTAAAATTGCTTGTTGCTAATTTCTCCAACCCAGTCAGTGGGTTACTTTGCATTTGTCTAAACAAAAACTGCAAGCAGTTTCCTCCATAGTAGTATATAAGGCTATTTCAGAAGCGCACAAGTACGCGCAAGACGAAACTGACCCGCGTGACCGGAAGTGACGTAACTACGTGGGTGACCAGTGAACGACATCCTACGTATCCCCACGTGACCAGAAATGACGCCATTCTACGGTCGGCCCCGTATCGTGGCTACGACGCTCCTCGGTTCCATATGCACGGAAGTTGGTGGAATTTACACGCCGGTCAAACGAAACCTGTACGACGATGCTACTTCCGGTCTCTGGAGGGTGAGGGGGTATTGATGTTACACTATCCAAGCGGGGTGTCGTCACTTCCTCTGTGGGTTGAATTGAAATCAAAATAGCGAACGAACGCGATTATTATTCAAAGTTAAGTGATATATAGCTTACAAAAAAAAAACGTCAATTGTGCCGCGAAAAAAAGGTTATAATTATGATTGAAGTTTTACTTTACATCTTAAAATGGACATGGATAAAAGTTCAGGTTTTTGAATTTAAATAATCAAATGTGCAACTCAGAAAATTGCATATGTTTAAGTACTGTTGTGTTTTAGGAATGATTTAATTCGTACCAAAAACATAACAGCCCAATAGCATTTGAACACATGGAATTTTCTGAATTGTCCGTTGGATTATTTAACTTCAAAATCCGAAATTTTTATCCGTGTACATTTTAACAAGTATAGAAACCCTTTTTTTTTTGGCATACTTGACGTTTTTGTTTGTAATCCGTGTACGTTTTTCATAGCATGCATAAGGCGAAATAAAAACTGGAAAGCTGGAATTAATTTTACTGTAAATTTACACCAAAACCAATTCAGTCTATATGCCTTGCGGCTGGAAGTATTTTTTTCATTTGCAAAGATGTAAACATGCACACATGCAGTGATTGTTTTCTGCACAATGCATTGATTGTGCTTCTCACTTTGAAACAATTCAGCTCTGCTCTGAAAGCCTGCATCTACTAAATAAATGCGCCATTCTGTCGTTCCTGTTGCCAATTTCGATCGGTGTGGAAATTGACAACATAGATTAGTTTGGTTCAAAACTATATGCGTTTAGCTGAAACACGGATGTTTTCAATTTTCCCAAATCAACCTGTTTAGCAAAAACATAACGCCCGAATGAAGAATGGACCTGGCGTTTGCTGATTGGCATTGTTCCTTAATTACATTGGATAAAACAATGTAAAACAATAAAACAGATTGGTCATGGTCCCGTAACTTCGGAATGGCTCGACCAATTGGAAAATTAGTTGCTGTGACGTTAAAGGCCATTAAAATTTCAAGCTAGATCATGTTTCAGATGTAAGATAGGTGCAGTAGTTTTTTTCTGAAACGATATCAGAACACCAACACCAACAACACCTTTCATATTTACGTGTGGCTTCCTACTTTTACACTTTCACAGAATTGTATAAATTTTGGTATAAATATACCGTCCATCCTTATCTACTATCTGGACAAGTTTCGTCGAAAAATATTGTATAGGAACGGTGAAATTGTTAGTTTTGGTGGAGGGAGGACTCCAGTCATGTATATTCTCCGCGTGTGATACCGTAATAACGTTACTGAAGATGCTAAGATTTAATACTTTTCACAAGCACAGTACAAAAGGTTATGTACACTCATGCTAGTACGTCGCTTCCAAGTAATGAACGTTCTGCTTGTATTGTAAGGCCTACTTTAGTTCCACTTGCAAAAAAGGACAAAACAGGAAAACGAAATTGGGAACACACAAAACGAATAAGAAGAGAACAATAATTTCATGACAGATGCTCGTTAAATAATTGGAAAGGCAAGAACAACACCAGATTACTTAACCACTAACACATTTAACAACTTAAACACGCAAGAAACATTAGTAACTTCACGTAAGCAACAATACGCAGCTACCAGAAATGAACTGAAAATAACAGCATACTTGAAAACAAAGGGGTAAACCAACAAGCCTTGAACTGAAGACTATGTGGTAGGTACATTTTTACACAACAGTACTTTAACCGACATTAGAAAACGAAACCGAATACAACATTTAAATTACTGATGGGCGGCGTACAATTATAGGAGAACGTCAACAACAAGCAACAAATCCGGCAACAAAAATTCAAGCCCAGCAAGAAAGGTACGTAGCTACAGCCTACACATTCTTCGTCCCTAAAAAAACATAATGAATAATAATAATAATAATAATAATAATAATAAGTTTCTTTATTGCAAGCAATTCTCGAAACTTGTAGAAAGCTTGTAATAGATATTACATCATCTTTTTCTCTCTTATTCATGATTAATAATAACAATAAATAATTCATACACTAAATACAACACAAAGTACATATTTCTTTTAGGTATTCATAAATTATCGGCGTTTCTCACTGGACTTATAATATGTGTCTATCTGATTTATCAGTAGGTATTTTTTTTTAATTTATTTTTAAATAAAATCGTATTTAGTGTACTTGCCAGAAAAATAAAAAAAAATAAAAAATCGAACAGACAGAAAATCTCAACCACCATGAAGAAAAGTGAATACAAATCAGTTAGAAAACAAAAACGAACTCGTTTGATGCTCATGATAAGTTTAGCTGATCCGAAGTCAAAACAGCAAAGGAACACATATAAACATTCCTGTAAGGCTTCAGATACTAAAATTGTTGCTGTATTGTGTAGTCCACGTGAAAACATACTGCCGTAGTCAAATGTTTTTACCATTTTTACTTTTGCACACGACACATCAGCTAATGATTGGTGCATTCTGCAAGGCTAAACGACATTCCTGGAAAATTATTAAAAACTGGTCGTCTTAGTGTGCTTAGCACAGCTCAACATGTAATTCAGGGTTCGTGCGAGTCTTTGAAAACTTGGAAATGGCCTGGTAATCTTGGACAACCTGGTAATCGAATATGTAGCCTTACATTATTCATTCTGTGTTTGGGCATGCATTTTTTTTTTTACTTTGGGCTCTGGCCTTAATTGCATTTACGTTTATAATGGTTGGAAAAAGCAGTAAGATTTCAAGAGGACTAAACAGATCTGCTATACTGCAGTATCTGCAACCCTACATGAAAGTTTGCTGTTTTGCTTTCGAATCAGTTAAACCTTACCTTAAGCATCGAACGATTTTTTGTTTTGTTTTCTAATTCATGCTACTTTGGCACATCATGCAGTCTAAACTAGCTTGTTTTACTGTTTTGTATCTTGATGAATTAGGCCTATGTTTTACTGGAAGGATACACTGGAAATCTTATAGTATTATGTTAATTAAAATATACCATAAACGTTAAAGGAGTTCGTTTTTGTTTTCTAATTCGTTCTACTTTGGCGTAAGTTAGTCTTCTGTGCTCCTTGCAAACGCACTGCTCAAGGACCGCGACACCAGTTCTTAAGTAAGTAAGCCTCAGCATGAACTTCCATGTTAAACGTCAAACTTTGAATTCCTATAATTTCGCCCAGAATTGACTTATACCAACGAAATTCGGTATTTGGGGTCGCGTCGTAACTATTTCATCCCATTGCAAATTTGAATGATAACAATCGAACCGTTTGGCATTCACAGTATGGCCATTTCTTGTTGTTCTTGTTGTTCTTGGGACTTTTTGCCCTCACCTGGAGATCGAACCTCTAAACCAAATGTCAAGTTCTATAGCTTAACACGTAGGTATGGACAAGGCCTAGGATATTTTTTGTAGCCTTCAGTCAAACACTCGTATGCGACTTATCCGGGGCTGTACCAGGATATCCGTGAAAATATCCCGACGTTTCCGGTAAGGGAGGAATGAGAAGAGAAGAAAAGTAGGAGGAAGAGGAGGATGAGGAGAAGAGGAGGAGGGGAAGAGGAGGAGGGTAAGGGGAAGACGTCGCATTATTTGCTTACTGAATACGGGTATCAAGCAAAGGGGAATGCGGGGCATGTGTGGGGGAGGCATGTGTGGGGGAGGCATGTGTGTGTGGGGGGGGGGGGGGGGGTCACGTTTTGGTTTTATAAAATTAAAACCAAGACTAAACACCTGAGGTGCTGGGGGAGGCGGGGAGATATTCAGACCCCACACTGGGGGAGTGCAGGTGGTGGGCGGGTGCGCAGCATGTGCACGGGCACAGCTAGTCAGAATTATTTGGTCGAAAAATAATTCCCAATAAGGACGACATATTTTGCATCATACTTAGTATCAGCAATATGACATACTGATATAAAAATTGGTGACAGTATTCAAGTGAATTCAGAATTCAACTGACAAGATATACAGAAAAAATAGACATGTTTGTTAAAAAAAAAGGTTGTCAATAATTTATGTTTCTGAAGCATGGAGGTGCGCTGACTGAGGGAGCAGAATGAGCAATTTTCTTGTATAGTTGATCTTTTCAACAAAAACTAACTCTTTTTATTGTATATGAACTGCAGATATTCTAAGAACTTCGATGAACAATTTGTGCAATTAAATGCAATTAAATGCTTGGATCCTAATAATCATTACATTGACTTTGTGTTACTCTGAGGATCGAATAAAATTATATGAAGCAAGAATCGACGCCAATTGATTGGTCGAACTGATCGCTATGGCAAGTTAAACTAATTATTGTTTGTGAATCTTAATAATCTATTGTATTTGTTTTCACAATTACATATTTAAAGAATAAAATTAAAATATGAAAATTTAAAATAATAAAAATGAACAACTCAGAGCTTGAAAACTGTACAGAATTAAATTTAAAGATATAAAAATTGAGCTTTAATTTTTTTACTTTAATTTTATAAATCTGAATTTGAAACCCCCTTTGGATTTAAAACCTAAAATTAAAACATTATTTTTTTTTTTACATATCAGGCGTAACTTATAACGCCAGTCATTTTTTGGCAGATGACCGGCCACAACTTTTTACATGATCAGAACTTCGGATCCAGTTAGGGCATGCATAAAGGAAGTAAATGCCTTAGGCTGTCCTTGTCATCCTATAGCCCAAGATTTTTTTACAACAATTTTTTATATGTTCTTGTTGTCAAGGGTGGAGCGCAGGATTTATTTAGACATATCAAACAGCCGTGATGGTCGTATTTTTATTTTCAATCGCCTATTCCAGTTGTATTGGCTATTGGTTGTACAGATCTCCCCCTACTCATATGCCAACCCTCTTCAATCACGCGAGCACCTGTATACTACGTCCCAGTTCGCAAAGCAACTCTACATTTTTTGCCTAAAGGTCTGCTAGAAGTTCGAGTGCACTGGTACTGAGCCCAAAATGTAACGGAAAAAAAAGACGAGAAAGGAAGAGGAAGCATCCGTAAGGTGGCGTAACTCAGCCGTGACGGAATAATGGCTATAAACGACAAAGAATCCGACAAAACACGCCTCATGAACTTGAAAAAGAAAACTCAAGTATGTGACAGTCATTCTCTTTCAAGAAATTAAAATATTCACTGAGTCACAGTTGAACGATATGGATTAAAGCCACGAAATTCCATTCCCATTATACACTGAAGTAGTTATGGAGGCCACCAACATTGTCCGTCGTCCGTTTTTAGACCGGGACTTCAAAATGGTGGAACATTTGTTTTCCTATAAAAGGTGCTGTATACAAAAATTCAAGACAAAACACGACTCTCCGTCATAACAGCAAGACCAAACTACAGTGCAGGATTAAATCTTCAGTCTCAACATGAAGGTGGTAAGTTACTTTCTTTCGACTAAAGAGATTGGAAATAGTCATCAGCATACGGATTCTTGGGAGTTAAGACGATGTTAAGTACCTCAGTCGCACTAAAGTTTTCGTGTAACTACCTTGAGAGACAGTTCAGGCGCGGACTGGCCTACCAGGCTAAGTAGCGATCATCCCACTATGGCAACCGGTTTGGAGTCAGGTGATTCTAGTATTATCCGTCAGAAACAGTGTGACGCATCGGCGGCACTAAGAAACTACATCCAAGAATGCAATATTACAGTGTTGCCTTTCGACGGATTGAAAAAGTTTAATTTCTTTGTTGTGAAGGTAGAAAAAAATGATTTTAAAAAGTTTTTACCTGAATCAATTAAAAAAAATTAACCTTTAGTCTTCTGTGAATATTACCCAGTGGGTGTACCCTATCTTGAAATTTCAGTTTAGCTCATATAATCTAGACTATTGCGTTGAACGAAGTCATACCACGTGTTTATGTTACGATATCACGCAGCGACGGCAACATAAATTTACACATTCACATTCATCCGTTACACTATTTCTAATACAAATGTAATTCAAAGAAACAATTTTCTTATATGCTGAACTCTCATTATTGACTCTTTCGTTTCGAGTTGGGAGAGCCAAAAATCGACTCCATGTTGAAATTTCTGATTATTTGTACGTTCTACCAGCTAGAATGGATAATCTCTTGCGCAACAGGTGAGATCACAGCATACAGAAATCTGCCATAATGCTGCGTTTATTTAAAAACCTTGCAAGGCTATCTGGCAACTGGAAACTACCTATAACCTTAAAATTCCGTGTGAAGTTAGTGTGCAAGCACATTGGCTGAACTGGCAGAATTTCTTGAAATTTCTAAAAATCTGGAACGTTTAAAAAGATAAATAAAGAAATCACAAGGTAAAGGGTGAACGAAGCAAGTAGTCTGCATTAAAGACTGGCCTTGTGAGGATACAC